>JAVIAB010000145.1:33729439-33829439 GCA_032433765.1 Megaustenia siamemsis | reverse complement strand
CTGAAAACAGATATTTAATGAGAGTGGTTTCAATTCGTGTCACACACAAAATGTCCCATTTTTTTGGCTAATATCAATATGGTTATGGTTAGTCTAAGCCCCCGGTATCACTGCAAACGAATTTAAATCCACAATTGTTGAACACCCGTGACAGTGGAATCATCCTAATTAACATCTCATCGCATTGAAAGATCCAAACAAAGAAAGAAAGCTGCAGTCCCATCATAGCAGCTACAGCACATGCCAAAAGACATAAGGCCTGGGGGGCTCCGAAAGTGAACGCAGCTGAATTGTCCTTCATAAGATATCATCATTCATCGTAAGCATTCGGAATATAATATCACCATTTATGTATGAATGATATTTGAGTCATTTAAGCTCACAATAAAATAAATCAATCAAAGATGGAAAATGTCAGATTGTCAGGTGGATGCAAAGCTGAACCACAAAAGATTGTATATTTTTTAACACATTTTCATGTAATCAGTTTAAATGTTTAATTGAAGAAGTATGTGTATTTTGTGAAAAAATAATCTGAAAGACGCCAGAGCAATAAAGACAGCTATTTTCCAAAATTATAAAGAAACAATCATCCTTTCTTGGCCATGTAATGAGAATAGAACAGCTGGAATATATTGTAACAACTGAAAAAATTGAGGGACGAAGAGATAGAGGGAAGTAAAGAGAAAAATACCAGGCAGCTTAAGAAACGGCTTTGCAGAAGGTCAACAACAGAAATGATAGAAAACTGTCGAAATCGAAAGTTGTGCAGAGACATGATCACCTACGCCAGCAGGCAAAGTACTTGATGATGATGATGCGTATTTGATCTTCCTGTAAAGACAAAAATGTGCATCTCAACTAAAGTATCAATGAAAAACAGCTATGACGAATACTGATCGTGAAAGTTCCAGTTGATAGTTAAAGCCATGTAACTTGATACAAGTCATTACCTGGTGTACGGATTGTATCTGTCACCACTCAGAGGACATTTGAGTGAGAACATTGGTTTGCCTTATCCTGCCATAGATCTCGTCAAGCTAGCTCTACATCCCCTTTCCCCGACAGCACTTTGACCGTAGCTCCACATGAAAAAATGCTGTGATGTATTTTATGCTTACCCCTACATCTGAACAATTGCACATTCTATCGATTTATTGAAAATGGAGGCACTTTAACCCAATGAAATCTAGTGAGAGTCGCTCGCTTGTTTGCAGTGCATTACTCTTTGACTTAACATTTTTATGGACTTCAAAAGCCACCTGATTTGTCACTACGATGGAACATAAAATAACACAATTTAAAGGCATTATGTGTCAATAAATCTAATTCCAAGAGAGAGAACATTATTTGTTTCGATTCTATTTAGAAACAGTGATCAACTTTTCGGAAAATTAATTTCGCTCAATGTCGCTAAACGTGGAGCTGGTGGTCGTGTGTTTATCGAACTAGCCGTGTCGCAGTCAAGCGGACGAGTTTTCAATTCCTTTTTTTGGTCCCTTAAGTGGTTATTGTGGAATTGTTTACTAGCAATAATAAATGTTACATGACGCGAAAACTGCATTGGATATGAAATATTTAAGTACTAGTCCCTCGAGCCCCTTTCTGCAGACCCCAGCAGAGATATAATAAAAAAGTAAAAAAAAAAAAAGTAAAGAGCCCCGTCACGCCAAGTGGCGTATATGGAAAATATAGTATTCTTCTACTTCTTTTTTCCTTCCTCAATAAATTTCAGCGTCGAGGGGAGATATAATTTGCAGTCTTTTGCTCTTCTGTTCGCCTCTGCTGCTATGTTTCCTAGTGCTTCTAATATTCCGTCGATCCATCTTTTTCGTGGTCGACCCTTGGGTCTGGTGTTCTCGTAACGTTTATTGAGGGCTCGTTGTGTTGAGTTTTGATCACTCTGCCTTGTCACGTGGTCAAACTATTTTATCTGTTGTTTCTTTATGTATTCTATTGCGGGGAATATTCCTGGCTTTTTTTCTCAGTTCTTCATTTCTGATCATATCTCTCAGACTGTTTCCTGTCATTCGTCTAACACATTCAATCTCTGTAGAGGTTATTTTACTTCATGTTCTTGCATCTGGGGTCCAGGTCTGGCATTAATAACACACAACGTTGAATATGGTGTTAGTAACCATAATTTTTACAGACCTTCAGCACATGATTTTTGGGGTAATATGGTCAGTATTACGCCAGTGCCGCTTTAATTTCTGAGAAAGTAATCCGGTACCCTCTTAAGGGTGGGTGAACCTGGAAACCGGGGATCGATCCCAACCTCTTGTCCTTAGCAAGTCCAGTTCTCTAACCACTGAGCTATCGCGGATTCCTGGTATAATAATGAATTATAATAATTCTTGAAACATATTGTCCATGTAAATATGTGTGAGACGGAACGTGGGAACACATATTTAGAGATATCTGTGAGACGGAACGTGGGAACACATATTTAGAGATATCTGTGAGACGGAACGTGGGAACACATACTTAGAGATATCTGTGAGACGGAACGTGGGAACACATATTTAGAGATATCTGTGAGACGGAACGTGGGAACACATATTTAGAGATATCTGTGAGACGGAACGTGGGAACACATATTTAGAGATATCTGTGAGACGGAACGTGGGAACACATATTTAGAGATATCTGTGAGACGGAACATGGGAACACATATTTAGAGATATCTGTGAGACGGAACATGGGAACACATATTTAGAGATATATGTGAGACGGAACATGGGAACACATATTTAGAGTCAGATACCTAGAACTGTAAAATGAATTTTTGTCATCATCATCAAGTACCGGACCTACTGGCGTAGGTGATCATGTCTCTCCACAACTTTCGATCTCGACAGTTATTTATCATTTCTGTTGTTGACCTTCTGCCAAGTCATTCTCTTAAGCTGTCTGGTATTTTTTATCTTTGCTTCCTCTATCTCTTCGTCCCTCAATTTTTCCAGTTGTTACAATATATTCCAGTTGTTCTCTTCTCATTACATGGCCAAAAAATGATGCTTGTTTCTTCCTAATATTGGAAATTAGCTCTCTTTTTGCTTTGACCTCTTTCAGAACTTTTTCATCACTCTTCTTAGCTGTCGATGGTATTCTCAACATTCTTCTGTAAAACCACATTTCTACAACTCCAGTGATTTTCTTGTCTGTTTTTTGTCCATGAGTCACATCCATATGTTAAGACTGACTCTACATAACATTTAAGAACTCTTTTTCTTGTTTCTATTGTCAAAAATGGATTGCATAGTATCTTCCTCATTTTTGGAAAGCTGTTTTTACCTGAGCCATTCTGCATCTCACCTCTTTTGTACATCTTCCGTCTGTGGTTCCGTCTGAGAATTGCTGTATCTGAGCAATAGCCAACATCCAATCAAAATCTACTGACAAAGTTTTACTCTTTCCCAGCTTCTTTATCCTGTAAACTAGCGTTGTGGTATTGCTTACAGACTTCATCTACTTTCTCCATTCTTATCTAATGTATTATTATTTGGTGTGCTTTCAGAGAATTTATTTCAGACAAATTGAGGCATCTTGAAATAAGCCATATTAAGCCATTATTATTGCTGGAGGTCGTACTAGAGATAGAAATTGATCTATTGTCTCTGAGATGACTTCGGCTTTGGACCATCGTCAATATTCCAATTCTATTTCACGAACTCCGTGGCATCGACGCAGGTCCACCAGGGTAACAATACAGCTTGTTTATTAATAAAAGTCCAATTAAAATGTTAACAATAAGCGTCCAATTAATTAAAATATTAACAATAAATGTCCAATTAATTAAAATATTAACAATAAATGTCCAATTAATTAAAATATTAACAATAAATGTCCAATTAATTAAAATGTTAACAATAAAAGTCCAATTAGTAAAAATATTAACAATGAAAGTCCAATCAATAAAAATATTAACAATAACAGCCCAATCAATAACAATATGAACAATAAAAGTCAAATTAATAAAAATATTAACAATAACAGTCCAAATAATACAAAACATTAACAACAAATGGTAGATTTGTTTTTTAAAAATATGGTGCGTCAGCGATGGATAGTTTATTTCTTTCACTATTATCAACTGCCTAGGGACATTTTTAATGCGCCTTGGTCCCTTGGTCCATATTTGTTTCTGTTGTTGATTATTTGTCAATTTTTCCGAGTGCTGTAAACATACCTCTTCCTCTGAATTGATTCACTGATTATCGCCTCGGAATTTTCCCTCTAGAATAATATTCATTTATTATGATTTGTCTCCTGAAAGGAACTGGTCTCGGTTACGAGTGTGGGGAGAACACTCGCCTCGCAAACAAGATGTGCACATGAGCAAGGGAGGTATTCCAATCCTGTAATATTATGGCATGATTTAGTTTTGGTTTGTTAGGCAGTGTATTCCCATATCCGCTCCGATGTTCTTTCCAAAACCAGCGTAAAGTTTGTACCCTGATCATTCCTGTCTTGCGCAGACTGTGAGATGTTCCTTTCGGTCCGCATTGAGTTCCCTCACCCTGTCTCAAACCCCGATCCGTCAGTCGATGAGTGTGAGGCTTTTACCTATTAGCAAATCCGAACTGTCACTTCTCACTTCCTTGTACCCGGAGCCTCAAAGCCCGCAAAACTGCATGCCAGCGTGTCCAAGGTATCACCCGCATGCTCGTGACCTGCAACTTTCCTAGTTGGTCGGCCCATTCTCTGCGCAGCATTCCCCGTTCACTTTTTAGTAACGCGCTGTATGAGACTGTCAAGTCACAATGATCACACGTTGAGTTCAACAAACGACCCGATTGCTGCAGAGGCATCTTCGACTTCCATACTTGACATTGCTGATTTCATGTACTCCAGACCTTCTTTCAAGGAAATTGATAGCTTTTTGGACTTCCGGTTAATATGACGGATATGTATCAGGAACCGTTATGGCTGTGTCTGAAAAATGTTCTTTGTTGCAGTTTCCTCATATTCCAAGTCCGGCTTGCTGTAGGAACTACTGAGTTTAGTGCTATGTGCACACCGTGAGCTGTGTGTTTCATCAGGATGGTTTTTTTTAGTCCGATTGTTTACCATGAATTATGATATCGTATGACGAATGAGAGATAGCCGTTCACTTTCGGTACGGTTTCGCCTTATGTCTGTTGGCGCGTACTGCAGCTGCCTTTCTTTGTTTGGATCCGTCAATGAGATTAGTTTAAATTCGGATGACTCCATTTGCACGAGCCGTTGAACAATTAAGGATTTTAATTCGTTTGTAGTGTTACCGGGGTCTTCGACTAACTATAACCGTAACCATGAACGCTTTACCGTAACACCTTTATTTATTTGGAAAATATAGTATTCTTCTTCTTTTTTCCTTCCTCAATAACCTTTCAGCGTCGAGGGGAGATATAATTTACATTGGGAATTGTTTTGGCAAATGGTGGTGCGGGTCTTGCGAAATTCCCGAATGCAGTAAAACTGGTTCCATGAATAGAATAGAAAATCGAGAAGAAGATTTACTGTTAACATTTTACAATTAACACAATGTAATTTTAAATTAACAAATATCTGTTATTGCAAATGTTAAATAATTTTAGAAGATGCAGGAAGAAAAGCAGTGTTGTGTTTCATTTCTCTACCCTGTTTTAGTCTATAGACGTCTTGGACGAGGCGTCAGTCTATAGGCGTCTTGGACGAGGCGTCAGTCTAAGAAAATGAAAATCTTACCGCATACACAGATACGGAAACAGCCAGTGTACCTTTTCCTAAAGCTTAAACCTAAATAAATAAATAATGGTCTCCGTCACTTGTTTAAAGAGACGTGGGGAGAGTTGATATAATGGAAAGGAACAAAGTCACTGAGATAATGATACGGCAGGGTAGACTCAGATAAGTGGTGCTACCGTTCAATGTCGACGCATAGACCTTCTGTCTACCGCACGGAATGACGTATAGACAGATAAGCTTTGTGCACATAGTGGAGAATTGATTCTCAACCTGGGCTTATGTCTACCTCGGAGAAAAACATCGCTGATTTTATTTCTTATGTTTCTTCACTGCGCCATTAGCCATTCAGATGTATAAAAAAAACGTAAAGAGCCCTATTACACCAAGTGACGTATAGGGAATATGGTGTTAGTGACCATAATTTTTACAGACCTTCAGCACATGATTTTTGGGGTAATGTGGTCGGTATTACGCCCGTTCCGCTTTACTTTCCCAGAAAAAATCCGATACCCATTTAAAACTGGGTAAACCGGTAGCCGTCGGTCAGGATCGAACCCGACCTCTGGTCTATATAACCCAGTTCACTAACCACTGAGCTATCGCGGCTCCCCAGTTCACTAACCACTGAGCTATCGCGGCTCCCCAGTTCACTAACCACTGAGCTATCGCGGCTCCCCAGTTCACTAACCACTGAGCTATCGCGGCTCCCCAGTTCACTAACCACTGAGCTATCGCGGCTTCCATTCCGATGATTATTTTACCGTTTTTTTTGTTTTTGTTTTTTTTTGCCATTTTTGTTTGCCTGCTTTGCGGTTGTACTTCATAGTGTTGTTAATATTGCATCATTCCATTTTTCTTCAAGGTCGGTCGTGGTATGGTGTGTTCCTAGCGTTTGTGAAAGGCTCGTAGTCTTGTGTTTTCATCTGTTATACCACGTGACCCAAACATTTGATCTTTTGTTTCTTCGTGAATTCACTGGCGGGAAATGTTAGCACAACTGCAACAGGAGGGAGGTAAAAGGAAGATCTAGAGGACTTTGGATTAATGTAGATCATCATGAGCAACATCCGACAGCAAAGACTTGATACTAACACTCCATTTTAGTTTCAACACTGAAGGATGAACAGATAGTTCCTAAAGCGTCTTGTGTGTCCTTGTTTTCTCTTGTTTACTTAGATCGTGTGACGCCCCAGAAATAAATTTTAGAGAACCACTGCCGTTTGTGTCCTACATGCAAATAAGATTGTTTATTCCTTCAAGATCAAATACTCTGCTGGTTCAATATATAGATTGTGGGAGACCTTCGTTATTGCTTGCCTCTTGCATTTCTTTTGATATATTTGTTTACCATAAGGGGGGTCGCCGTAGCGCTGACGTTTTGGAGGATCGCTGTATCACAAGGATTTCGAGTGTCGATGCACCACAAATACAAACACAGACACGAACACCTCGGGACGACTTCACTGGACAAGCGGCCTTTATTACCCGGTCATATAAGCTCCACCGGTAGACCCTAGTAATGGGAACATAATGATACATTTATTCAATGATACAGTCCTAAATGATACATTTATTCTATGATACAGTCCTAAATGATACATTTATTCAATGAGACAGTCCTAAATGATACATTTATTCTATGATACAGTCCTAAATGATACATTTATTCTATGATACAGTCCTAAATGATACATTTATTCTATGAGACAGTCCTAAATGATACATTTATTCTATGATACAGTCCTAAATGATACATTTATTCTATGATACAGTCCTAAATGATACATTTATTCTATGATACAGTCCTAAATGATACATTTATTCTATGATACAGTCCTAAATGATACATTTATTCTATGATACAGTCCTAAATGATACATTTGTTATGAGCTATTGAGATTACCGGGGTCGCTGTGTTTGTACTGAGATTAGGGGTGTCGCTGTGGTAGCACTGAGAATACGGAGGTCGCTGTGGTAGCACTGAGAATACGGGGTCGCTGTGGTAGCACTGAGCTTTCGGGGTTAGCTGTAGAAATAAAGCTTCGGGATCGTTGTAGCACTGAGCTTTAGGGGTTAACTGTAGAAATGAAGCTTCGGGATCGTTGTAGCACTGAGCTTTAGGGGTTAACTGTAGAAATGAAGCTTCGGGATCGTTGTAGCACTGAGCTTTAGGGGTTAACTGTAGAAATAAAGCTTCGGGATCGTTGTAGCACTGAGCTTTCAAGTTCCTGTAGCAGTGAGATTTCGGAGGTCCTGCGGCAGTAAGATTTCGGAGGTCCTGCGGCAGTGAGATTTCGGAGGTCCTGTAGCACTGAGCTTTCAAGTTCCTGTAGCAGTGAGATTTCGGAGGTCCTACGGCAGTGAGATTTCGAAGGTCCTACGGCAGTGAGATTTCGGAGGTCCTACGGCAGTGAGATTTCGGAGGTCCTGCGGCAGTGAGATTTCGGAGGTTCTGTGGCAGTGAGATTTCGGAGGTCCTGCGGCAGTGAGATTTCGGAGGTCCTGCGGCAGTGAGATTTCGGAGGTCCTGCGGCAGTGAGATTTCGGAAGTTCTGTGGCAGTGAGATTTCTGAGGTCCTGCGGCAGTGAGATTTCGGAGGTCCTGCGGCAGTGAGATTTCGGAGGTCCTGTGGCAGTGAGATTTCGGAGGTTCTGTGGCAGTGAGATTTCGGAGGTCCTGTGGCAGTGAGATTTCGGAGGTCCTGTGGCAGTGAGATTTCGGAGGTCCTGCGGCAGTGCGATTTCAGAGGTCATGCGGCAGTGCGATTTCAGAGGTCATGCGGCAGTGAGATTTCAGACGTCCTGCGGCAGTGAGATTTCAGAGGTCATGCGGCAGTGAGATTTCAGAGGTCCTGAGGCAGTGAGATTTCCGTCGTCCTGCGGCAGTGAGATTTCAGAGGTCATGCGGCAGTGAGATTTCAGAGGTCCTGCGGCAGTGAGATTTCAGAGGTCCTGAGGCAGTGAGATATCAGAGGTCATGCGGCAGTGAGATTTCAGAGGTCCTGAGGCAGTGAGATTTCAGAGGTCCTGCGGCAGTGAGATTTCAGAGGTCCTGCGGCAGTATTTCGGTAATGAAAAAAGGTAAAGGAAGCCCAGTAGCAGATGTCGCTGGGTAAAGAAGTGTTAATGACGCCATTGAGGTATGTCTGAGCTTTATGTGTTGGAATGACCAGTTCCCTTCCTCGCTTCTTTGATCTCTAGACAATCTATGTCTGAGCTTTATGTGTTGGAATGACCAGTTCCCTTCCTCGCTTCTTTGATCTCTAGACAGTCTATGTCTCATGTCTCAGCTTTATGTGTTGAAATGACCAGTTCCCTTCCTCGCTTCTTTGATCTCTATACAGTCTATGTCTCATGTCTCAGCTTTATGTGCTGGAATGACCAGTTCCCTTCCTCGCTTCTTTGATCTCTAGACAGTCTATGTCTCATGTCTCAGCTTTATGTGCTGGAATGACCAGTTCCCTTCCTCGCTTCTTTGATCTCTAGACAATCTATGTCTGAGCTTTATGTGTTGGAATGACCAGTTCCCTTCCTCGCTTCTTTGATCTCTAGACAGTCTATGTCTCATGTCTCAGCTTTATGTGCTGGAATGACCAGTTCCCTTCCTCGCTTCTTTGATCTCTAGACAATCTATGTCTGAGCTTTATGTGTTGGAATGACCAGTTCCCTTCCTCGCTTCTTTGATCTCTAGACAGTATATGTCTCATGTCTCAGCTTTATGTGTTGGAATGACCAGTTCCCTTCCTCGTTTCTTTGATCTCTAGACAATCTCTAGGACATATTTAAAGAAACTGTGGACCCTGAGAGTCATTTACGTCACGAAATATTTTACATTAAAACAAAGTAAAGAGCCCCGTCACTCCACGTGGCTTGTTGGGAATATGGTGTTAGTGACAATAAAGTTTACAGACCTTCGGCACATGATTTTTGGGGTAATGTGGTCGGTATTACGCCGGTGCCGCTATACTTTCCCAGAAAAAAAAAACCGAATAACATTTAAAGCTGGGTGAACCCGGAAGCAGTCGATCAGGATCGAACTCTTGTCCTTTGTAGTCCAGTTCACTAACCACTGAGCTATTGCGGCTCCCTAAACATGTTGCCTTAACTTACATTTAAACTCCAACTCCAAACCCTCAGTTTGAAGGGCGAGCGCATTAGCCACAACGCCACCGGGCCCTAATATGAGCTTCGGAGATTCTCCTGAGTAACAAAAAAATGTATGGCGTTGTGCTGACCACTTATCTTGAAAATGAACCTATCGGTTCTTAAATAGTAGATTACAATATCGATGATGTTAGTGAATCTGCAGACCTGGTGCGACAGCCAGGTCATGAAGTCAAGAGGGATGTTTCCTCATTCAAGAAAACTTCACGGAAAACAGAAGACTTGAGAAACAGCTTTTGTTTCTCCATCGGTTAACGCTGTGGGATTTGCTGAGGAGGAGATGTGAGCTTTATGGATAGGTTTCTTTTATTTTGATAATAAACGATAGCGACCAACATAACGTGTGCTCAATAGAAGTTGAAATTCTCCAATGCATCCTTCATTGAACACCCTAGAGTCAATAATCACCATCATTATCATCATCAACAAGTACCGTGTCTGCTGGCGTAGGTGATCTGTCCACAACTTTCGATCTCGACAGTTATTTATCATTTCTGTTGTTGACCTTCTGCCAAGTCATTCTCTTATGCTGTCTGGTATCTTTTCTCTTTGCTTCCCTCTATCTCTTCGTCCCTTAATTTTCCCAGTTGTCACAATATATCCCAGCTGCTCCATCTCATTACATGGCCAAAAAATGCTAGAAGCACTAGGAAACATAACAGCAGCAGAGGCGAACAGAGGAGCAAAAAAATCGCAATTTATATCTCCCCTCGACGCTGAAAGGCAAATGAGGAAGGAAAGAAGGAGAAGTAATTACTCAATTTTACAGAAACTAACAAATTACCCATTTTTAGAGACACTAGATAACTACTAATTTCTACAGAAACTAATTAATTACCCATTGTTAAAGACATTAAATAACTACCAATTTCTACAGAAACTAACTCATTACCCATGTTTAGAGACACTAGATAACTACAAATTTCTACAGGAACTAATTAATTACCCATGTTTAGAGACACTAGATTACTGTGGGCATTCTCTACAGAAACTAATTAATTACCCATGTTTAGAGACACTAGATTACTGCCAATCTCTACAGAAACTAATTAATTACCCATGTTTAGAGACACTAGATTACTGCCAATCTCTACAGAAACTAATTAATTACCCATTGTTAAAGACATTAAATAACTACCAATTTCTACAGAAACTAACTCATTACCCATGTTTAGAGACACTAGATAACTACTAATTTCTACAGAAACTAACTAATTACCCATTTTAGAGACATTAGATAACTACCAATTTCTACAGAAACTAATTACTCATTTTACAGACATTAGATAACTACCATTTTCTACAGAAACTAATTAATTACGGATATTTATAGACTTTTTAAAAAAGTCAAAAGCTGTGTTGGTCCGTGAAAAAAGAAATGCCACATGAAAATATTGAACACGATCCTGTCTAGTCAATAGCCATTGCGCTAAACACTCAGCCATGGAACATTCAAATTTAACTATGATGTTACCTTCACGCTTTGTCTTTACATATACGTTTTGAAGAATCTGTTTCCTGCATTTTATTAGAAAAAAAAGTTCTGAAAAGTCGGGATCGCCCTCGCCAACCACCATGACACATGACGTAGGGCAGGCATTAAAATGTCAGTAAACAGTCACCGTTGTGAGGCTGGTTACCGTTAAGTATATCATTTTCAAACACAAAGATGTACTTGAAAGTATTTTGTCAGACGACGTGCTCCTTAACAAAGTATAAAGTGATATTCACCAGCAAATAAAGTGGTTTTTTCTAGTCTATAAAGTGGTATTAAAGAGCGGACCTAGGTTGTAATAAATCACTGATCCGTAATCCCAGCATTCAAAAGTAAGCCGGGCCTGTATGTAAATTTCCCAAGCTCGCGATAGTGCGAGCAGTCATTTACAGGGTTTGTAAATTGAAAGTGGTTGTGCATTCATATCTTTATTTGGTTAGGGCACTACCGTTATAACCGAACACGTCTCTTAACGTAGAGTAAACATCTCTTTCTTCCTCTTTTACCGCTTTCTTCTTCTTTTTCGCTTTTATAGAAAGCTAAGAAGCATTATGTTGTTGCACAGTTATCGCACTTAGTGCCATCTAAAATAGACAGGACAAATCTGAACTAATTGCAACGTTTGAAATACTTGGGCACAGTATTACCACATAAATAAAAAAGCAGAATAGCTCAGGCGAAATTAGAATTTCAGAAAATGAAAAATAACGTATGCAACAAATATATGTCAATAGAAATGAGAAAGAGTTTATCGATGCTATATAGAACCAATTCTGACCTATGGAAGCGAATCATGGACAGTAGACAAACATATGAAAAAGACAATCAGATGCAACAGGTATGGGATTTCTCAGAAGAATTATGAAAGTTCCCTGGACAGCTAAAAAGACCAATGAGGAAGTTTTCAGAGAGGCCAATATAAAAAGGGAGCATATAAAAAACATCAGAAAGAAACAATCAACATTTTTTGGTCACATCATGAGAAGAAGAAAGTTGGAATACTTGGTTACAACTGGCAAAATGAAAGGAAAGAGAGATCGCGGATGACAAAGAGACAAAATACTGGATAGCTTGGTGTCATGACATGGAAAAAAGTCAACAACAGAACTGATACTATGCACTGTAGATAGAAGATTGTGAAAGGTCATGATCGCCTACGCCAACCGGTATGGCACATGATGACGATGATGATGAATTAGCGATGTCTTTCACGCATGTGTACTCATGACTATAGCGTAGGGCTACGATCACATGTGTACTCATGACTATAGCATAGGGCTACGATCACATGTCTACTCATGACTATAGCGTAGGGCTACGATCACATGTGTACTCATGACTATAGCATAGGGCTACGATCACATGTCTACTCATGACTATAGCGTAGGGCTACGATCACATGTGTACTCATGACTATAGCATAGGGCTACGATCACATGTGTACTCATGACTATAGCGTAGGGCTACGATCACATGTGTACTCATGACTATAGCATAGGGCTACGATCACATGTCTACTCATGACTATAGCGTAGGGCTACGATCACATGTGTACTCATGACTATAGCATAGGGCTACGATCACATGTCTACTCATGACTATAGCGTAGGGCTACGATCACATGTGTACTCATGACTATAGCATAGGGCTACGATCACATGTCTACTCATGACTATAGCATAGGGCTACGATCACATGTGTACTCATGACTATAGCGTAGGGCTACGATCACATGTGTACTCATGACTATAGCATAGGGCTACGATCACATGTGTACTCATGACTATAGCATAGGGCTACGATCACATGTCTACTCATGACTATAGCATAGGGCTACGATCACATGTCTACTCATGACTATAGCGTAGGGCTACGATCACATGTGTACTCATGACTATAGCGTAGGGCTACGATCACATGTCTACTCATGACTATAGCGTAGGGCTACGATCACATGTCTACTCATGACTATAGCGTAGGGCTACGAACACATGTCTACTCATGACTATAGCGTAGGGCTACGAACACATGTCTACTCATGACTATAGCGTAGGGCTACGAACACATGTCTACTCATGACTATAGCATAGGGCTACGACCACAACTCGGGAATAAATATACTTGCTTGCTTTCCTTGTTTCAAGATTGTCGATTCCTACTGGGTTCTCAGGCTGGTCAACCAATTACTGTATGCACCGCCTGGAGGGATGACGAGCTAGGATCTTGATCTGTTACAATCCATCGATATTAGAGCACACACACACACATCAATCGTCGACTGACAGTCTACCTTGCGGCCAGGTATTCTACCAGTACGGATTTATTTGTGGGTGATAAAGGTAAAGGTAAAGTACGAGACTTGAATCAGCGTCTTAGCACGCGAGTTTCCACCCATATGTGCTCGGCCGCCTATCTTAGCACGCGAGTTTCCACCCATATGTGCTCGGCCGCCTATCTTAGCACGCGAGTTTCCACCCATATGTGCTCGGCCGCCTATCTTAGCACGCGAGTTTCCACCCATATGTGCTCGGCCGCCTATCTTAGCACGCGAGTTTCCACCCATATGTGCTCGGCCGCCTATCTTAGCACGCGAGTTTCCACCCATATGTGCTCGGCCGCCTATCTTAGCACGCGAGTTTCCACCCATATGTGCTCGGCCGCCTATCCAGAAATGTTCGGAGATTTCTAGATAGTGTCGCTTCAAGCATCGAAACTCACGATGCGAGGCGACATTCCCCACCTTCCCAGGGTAATACCCTGGTACCCATTTCTGCCAACGGCTGGGTCGACCGTGGGGGTATTTTATTTTTTCAACCACGAGTACAATTCACACTGCTCCCAGCGGGAATCGAACACGGATTGTCCGAACGTCGGTAGTCTAGTCGAGTGATTTTCCCAACTAGGCTACCGTGGCTCCCTTTGTGGGTGATATGTCTGTGTGTTTGTAGTATGTGTGTACGTTTGTGTGTGTGAGTATGAGTGAGTGTGTGTGTGTGAGTGTTTGTGTATGTGTGTGTTTTCGTTTGTTTTGCATTCATCCGATAACTAAAAGATCACATCTCTTAATCATCCGCCCTTAAAATGACGTTAAGTGGGCGTGTTTTCATTGTGTTGTGGTTTGCAGTAAAACTCTTATATTCGCGCCTTTCGACCCAGCACATCCGACTTTAGCACAATGTATGTGTAGCGCCTAACTGTTGTGACATGCCTGTCGGACGCGCCTCCCTGCTGATCTTTGTCATTTCACGGAGGGTCTCTCATCAATCAGTCCCTAGATGTGGGAGCTCTTCATTCTCCCACACACACAACTGTGGAGAGTCACACGGGATCTGAAAATGGGTACATTTATTTTATATGTGAAAACCGGGCGGCCTGACGTTATACCAACCTAAATAGCCATACATGTGCCGGTAATGATTCAAACATGTGTGTTAATGCTGTATATTCTATAACGGGTACAAGATGCGACGGAAAGCCATTACTTACATTACCGAACAGAAATTTTAGATGTGCATATAAATAACATATATCTGTGTCGGGGTAACTCTCCATCAATCTATTTCCAGTATTTCTGACAAAAGAAAAGTTTATAAAGAACAAAAGATAATAAATGGATAATGTTCGCAATCATATTACTACAGGCAGAAGCAGCTTTCCAAAAAAATGAGGAAGATACTATGCAATCCATTTTTGACAATAGAAACAAGAAAAAGAGTTCTTAAATGTTATGTAGAGCCAGTCTTAACATATGGATGTAAATCATGGACAATAGGACAACAAACAAGAAAATCACTGGAGTCTCTAGAAATGTGGTTTTACAGAAGAATGTTGAGAATACCAAGTACAGCTAAGAAGAGTAATGAAAACGTTCTGAAAGAGGCCAAAGCAAAAGAGAGCTAATTTCCAATATTAAAAAGAAACAATCGT
This sequence comes from Megaustenia siamemsis, assembly GCA_032433765.1. Taxonomy (NCBI): domain Eukaryota; kingdom Metazoa; phylum Mollusca; class Gastropoda; order Stylommatophora; family Ariophantidae; genus Megaustenia; species Megaustenia siamemsis. The sequence continues at coordinate 33,814,141 of JAVIAB010000145.1, read as the reverse complement.
CATTTTTTGGCCATGTAATGAGAAGAGAATAACTAGAATATATTGTAACAACTGGGAAAATTGAGGGACGATGAGATAGAGGAAAGCAAAGAGAAAAAATACCAGACCGCTTAAGAGAATGGCTTGGCAGAAGGTCAACAACAGAAATTATAAATAACTGTAGAGATCGAAAGTTGTGGAGAGACATGATCACCTACGCCAGCAGGCCCGGTACTTGATGATGATGATGATATTATTACACTTATAGTAGTGTTACACATATGTTTTTAACATTTATGTTATTTACACTTATATTATTCACACTTATATTATTCACACTTATATTATTCACACTTATATTATTCACACTTATATTATTTACACTTATATTATTCACACTTATATTATTCACACATATATTATTTACACTTATATTATTCACACTTATATTATTCACACAAATATTATTTACACTTATATTATTTACACTTATATTATTCACACATATATTATTTACACTTATATTATTCACACTTATATTATCAACACTTATATTATTTACACTGATATTATTTACACTTAAATTATTCACAATTATATTATTCACAATTATATTATTCACACTTATATTATTCACAATTAAATTATTCACAATTATATTATTCACAATGATATTATTCACAATTATATTATTCACAATTATATTATTCACAATTATATTATTCACACTTATATTATTCACACTTATATTATTCACACTTATCTCTCTCGCTCTCTCTCTCTCTCTCTCTCTCTCTCTCTCTCTCTCTCTCTCTCTCTCTGCGATCAGGACTCAATCAGAGTAGGATTCCAGACTCTCACATGAAGTCAGCTGTCAGGTTAAGTGTGTTGATCGCACCCACAGGCAGAACATCACAATTAGAGTCTGCCAGATCCACTCTGATTGAACACCCGTTAAAACGTTGCACTTTGTTCTGCGCCATTGGCCAGGTGCATCCGATTTAAGCCAGCATTTTATTCAGGTTTGCAGTCCTTAGCCTTTTATTGTCCCCAATCTTCCTGCATGGCAGCAGATGATCTTTTCTGTAGGGGGATTCTGCCCTTAGATGGTCGGCCCTCCCAGGTTTACAAGCACCATCTGCCCGAGTCACTAGAGGTGACTAACACAGACATGCACACACAAAGATGTGAGATGTGACAAACACAGACATGCACACAGCGATACGAGGCATGACTAACACTGACACACATCAAGATATATGACACATGACTAACATAAACATGCACATAACGATATGAGATATGACTGACATAGACATGCACACACAAAAATATGACACATGCCTAACATAGACATGCACACAAAGATATGAGATATGATCAACATAGACATGCACACACAAAGATATGAGATGTGACTAACATAGCTATGCACACACAAGAATATGAGATGTGACATACACAGATATGCACACACAAAGATATGAGATATGACTAACATAAACATGCACACAAAGATATGAGATATCTAACCCAAACATGCACACACAAAGATATGACACATGACTACTAACACATATACACACAAAGATATGAGATATGACTAAACACATACACACATAAAGATATGAGACATGATTAACACGGACACACCAAGATATGAGATATGACTAACATGACACACACCAAGATATGAGCCATGGCCTCACACACACACACACACAAGCTAAGATATGAGCCATGGCTAGCACAGAAACATATCAAGATATGAGCCATGGCTAGCACAGAAACATATCAAGATATGAGCCATGGCTAGCACAGAAACATATCAAGATATGAGCCATGGCTAGCACAGAAACATATCAAGATATGAGCCATGGCTACACTTATATTATTTACACTTATATTATTCACACTTATATTATTCACACTTATATTTTTCACATTTATATTATTCACATTTATATTATTCACATTTATATTATTCACATTTATATTATGCACACTTATATTATTCACATTTGTAAGCCATATATTGGCTGAAATACTGCCTTTGCCCTTGAGTAAGAAGCTTGAGAATGTGCTAGTAGCTAAGTGGTCACGATGTGCACACTTGGACATGCAGAGATTGTGATTACACTCCTGGCAGAAAACTGCAATCGACTACAAAGAAATAAAAATAAGAATCTAACTAGCTGTGTGTTTGAAGACAATAACAGCGAGAAAGAATAATGTTGCGATTACATTCCAATTATGCGACCCAAAACTGACAACAAAAACACTGTACACCCGTCGACGTGTTGTGACGTGAAATAATTTAAATTAATTCATAAGGAACCAGTTACCGCACGCACTTCCTCATCTACTATTACCGAATGAGAACCTAAGGGTGTGCCTAGTGTGTTGTGATATCAACTGTAGCAAACAAATAAAAAAAAAAACTATCTTTACGACATATAGTACCATTGCTGGTGTATGTCGGGGGGGGGGGGGGCAACGATAGAACCAGAGGGATAAAGGCCGCTTGGTCAAGCAGTCGCCACGACTTGTGAGTCTCAGGATTTTTATTTCAACAAAATAAGCAAACAAATGAGCAACAAAATAAGAAACAGGTAGTAAGAAAAAGTCAAGTGCCCCGTCACTCCAAGTGAAGTATAGAGAATATCGTGTCATGAACCATCATGTATATAAACCTTAAGAAAATTATTGCATTTTATTTTTTAGTAATATGGTCAGTATTACGCCCGTGCCGCTTTACTTTTTCAGAAAAAAAATCCGGTACCCATTTAAGGCTGGGTGAACCCGGAAGCCGTCGATCAGAATCGAACCCGAACTTTTGTCCTCTTTGTCCGGTTCAAAAGTAATGCATTTTTGATTGTATTTCTTTTACGATATCACTAGTAACCAACAACAAAGTAATGCATTTTTGATTGTATTTCTTTTACGATATCACTAGTAACCAACAACAAAGTAATGCATTTTTGATTGTATTTCTTTTACGATATCACTAGTAACCAACAACAAAGTAATGCATTTTTGATTGTATTTCTTTTACGATATCACTAGTAACCAACAACAAAGTAATGCATTTTTGATTGTATTTCTTTTACGATATCACTAGTAACCAACAACAAAGTAATGCATTTTTGATTGTATTTCTTTTACGATATCACTAGTAACCAACAACAAAGTAATGCATTTTTGATTGTATTTCTTTTACGATATCACTAGTAACCAACAACAAAGTAATGCATTTTTGATTGTATTTCTTTTACGATATCACTAGTAACCAACAACAAAGTAATGCATTTTTGATTGTATTTCTTTTACGATATCACTAGTAACCAACAACAAAGTAATGCATTTTTGATTGTATTTCTTTTACGATATCACTAGTAACCAACAAAAAAGTAATAAGAATCTCTCATTTGGACGTCAGAATGTAATTGACGAATTAAAAAGGGGTGGGATGGGGGGGGGAAGAAAAAAATCAGAAGTTGGAGATATCAGAACAATGAGAAGTAACGGAGCTTGCAAGACAAGAAGCAAGTTGATGAATACTTGAGAGATTATAAAACGGAAGTTATTTATCAACATGCTCGCCATGATGTATTGGAAGTGACGTAATCTTGTGGTTCAATATGACGTGTTCCTCGACGACTTGGTATTCTAACCAAAATAGGGGGCCACAAAGTGTTATATGGGGTCGCAAAGTGTTATATGAGGTCACAAAGTGTTAATGGGGATGCACATTTTTGTATGGAGTCACAAAGTGTTGTATGGAATTGCAAAGTGTTATATATGGACTATACTATGCTATATGGACTTCCGGTCAATATGGCGGATAGGTGGCAGTGTCTGAAAAGTGTTCCTTGTTGCAGTTTCCTCGTATTCCCAGTCTGGCTTGCTTTCAGAGCTACTGAGTTTAGTGTGCACACCGTGAGCTGTGTTTTTAATTCGGATCGTCTTTCGATATTGCGATTGCTTACGATGAATGATGATATCGTATGACGGGGAACAGATGGCTGTGTTCACTTCCAGTGTGGTTTCGCCTGATGTCTTTGGCCTGTGCTGAGACTGCTATGATGGGGACTGCAGCTACCTTTCTTTGTTTGTATCCTTCAATGAGATGAGATATGTATTCAGATGATTCCACTGGCACGGGCGGTTGAGCAATTATGCATTTTAATTCGTTTGCAGTGATACTGAGGCCTTCCATAACCATAGCCAAAGTGATATAAGAGGTCACGAATTGTTATATGGGGTCGCAAAGGTACATATTAACATAATTATTCAATTAAATATCGCTACGAATTCTGTTCAAAACGTTTTTTTTTTCGTTTGACCATTATAATCTTCTGACTAAAAAACGGTTACTTGGCTATTAATGTTGTAGAAGTAACTGAATTGCTGGAAAAAAGCCTTCCTATTTTTTTTTTTTTTTTTTTTTTTTTTTTTTTTTGTAAATGGAAATTCCGGTTTAATAAATTGTCTTGGATGACGTGGTCTCAGGTTGAACGAATTGTTCCTCTCGCCAGGAACAAAGAAAAAACCTCTAAAGTCTTCATTTTTCTTCTCCTTTCCTTCCTCATTCCCCTTTCAGCGTCGAGGTGAGATACAATTTGCGGTCGCTCAACTGTTCGCCTCTGCTGCTGTTTTGCTTCCTAGTCTTTTAAATATTGCGTCAATCCATCTTTTTCGTGGTCGGCCCATGGGTCTGGTGTTCTCGCAATGTTTATTGAAGGCTCGTTATGTTGTGTTTTGATCTTTCTGCCATGTCACGTGACCAAACAATTTTATCTGTTGTTTCTTTATATATTTTATGGTGCAGGTTAATCCCAGCTTTTATTCCAGTTCTTCATTTTTGATCTTATCTCTCAGACTGTTTCCTGTCATTCGTCTAACACATTTCATCTCCGTTGAGGTTATTTGTCTTATTGTTCTTGTATCTAGGGTTAGGACTGGCATTGGCAGCACAACGTTGGGATGAAGATTGTACTGTAGAGTGCTCGTTTTACCTGCAGAGTTATTGCCTTGTTGGACAATAGTAGAGATAACTGTCCGATAATTTGACAATATTTAATTCATCTTGAGTCTATTTCTGCTGTTTGAGATTTATCGTTTGTCACTAAACTTCCTAGGTGCTTAAATTCCTCTACTTGTTTTAGTTGTCTGCCGTCTATAGTTATGTTAATGTTCCGTTTCGCTTTTGAGATATTCATGACTTCTGTTTTGTTGATGTTGATTTTTCAAATTGTATTTATTGCCTGTGCTGTTGAGTTTATTTAAGTGTTCTTATAGGCTTTCTATTTTTTTCATGTATTAGTGCCCCATTGTCTGCAAATAAAAGCTCGTTGATCTCGTCTGTCTCTGATGGATTGGCTAACTTGCATATATGGTCCATGTATGTAATAAACAGTATGGGGGATAGTACGCACCCCTGTCTTACACCTGATCTAACTTCAAAGTGGTCTGTGTAGGCTGCTGCTGTTCAGACCGTGCAACTGCTGTTGATGTAGAGACTTTTAATTAGGTTGATTAAATGTTGGCCTACTTCGCATGTTGTTAGTATGTCCAGGTTGTTCTCTGTTCACTGGGTTGAATACTTGTTCATGGTCAATGAAAACTGTCTACACATGTTGATTGTGTTCTATCGTTTAAAGTCTTCATTTATTATTATTAAAAAAGGGGTCAGCACTCGCGAACACTTGAGAAACAATAGTCTCAAACTGGTTGCTCAGATAATGTTCGGTTTCATGGACAAACATAAAAGAAATGTTTCTTATTTTTTTATTTCCTTTGTGATACTATGTTTGTTTATTGATCCAGCGAGCCAGGTAGAAAATAAATGGAAAATTGAAATCATAAATATTGTATTGTGTTTTGACACATCTGTTTTAACAGGGTCGGGTTTTGTCAACAGTCCAACAGAGATTTGAAATACATGACAATCGGCAGAAGCGTTAGAAAAACAAGAATCGAAGTTTGGAAACAATGAGACCTCTCGTGTTGTTTAAAACAATATCGAATGTTTAAGTTTAGGGCAATGTCCTCTCGGCTTGTTCAAAGTTAAAGTCACTGGTCACGGATATGTTCAAACATGTATTGTACCTTCTTTTCTTCACATTCTTATTTTATCTCTGTTTCATCTTCGTATACACTCTCGAATATTGAGGAAAATACACATTTCTGTTTGTCCCCTTTCTGGCAGTTTCTACCAATGCCAACTTACGTTGTTGTAGCGTTTCTTTGAAGTTGTCTGACCATCTTACTCTGGGTCTGCCTCTAGTTCTTCTCCCATCACCTCTGTTAACATATACTTTGTTATGCTCTAAGGAATCGCGCGATATTCTTTCTAGACGGGCAAAGCAGTTCATTTCTTGTTTCTGTATGTAGCTTACGATTGGTTCACAATTCATTTATAAATATACCCACTGTTCCTCTTATGTATTAATGCTGGTCACCGCAAGCGCTGTTCACGGACATGTCATCTGTGTTGACAAGGCTCTATTGATGTAGAGTAGTAAATGGCCAGCTTTGATACTGGTAGAGCAATGAGGAAACAAATATACTCTATCAAGGATGCTTTGTGCTCACAGGTAATGCTTTGTGCTGTAGATGTATGGACTAGCGTACCAGTAATTGATGTTTAACGTGTATTATCAATTTCTGAAATGTGAATCTTGTTTGTTTACCTTTAATGTTTGTATTTTTGTTTATATAGCAGATGGCAAAAAGCAGATGTAGTCACTGTAGCTTGCTAGCTATTGCACTTCCCTGTGGACAGTAATAAATAAACAACACTTTAATTTCAGGGCGGGGGGGGGGGGTTATTGTTAGATGCATTTAAAACAAGACGAAGGAACACAAGTAATGTGACATATAGATGAAATAGTAACACAAATAATGTGACATATAGATGAAATAGTAACACCAATAATGTGACATATACATAAAATTGTAGCACAATAATGTGACATATAGATGAAATAGTAGGACAAATAATGTGACATATAGATGAAATAGTAACACAAATAATGTGACATATAGATGAAATAGTAACACAAATAATGTGACATATAAATGAAATAATAACACAAATAATGTGCATATAGATGAAATAGTAGGACAAATAATGTGACATATAGATGAAATGGTAACACAAATAATGTCACATATAAATGAAATAGTAGCACAAATAATGTGACATATAGATGAAATAGTAACACAAATAATGTGACATATAGATGAAATAGTAGCACAAATAATGTGACGTATAGATGAAATGGTAGCACAAATAATGTGACATATAGAAGAAATAGTAGCACAAATAATGTGACATATAGATGAAATAGTAGCACAAATAATGTGACATATAGATGAAATGGTAACACAAATAATGTGGCATATAGATGAAATGGTAGAACAAATAATGTGACATATAGAAGAAATAGTAGCACAAATAATGTGACATATAGATGAAATAGTAGCACAAATAATGTGACATAGATGAAATAGTAGCACAAATAATGTGACATATAGATGAAATTGTAGCACAATAATGTGACATATAGATGAAATAGTAGCACAAAAAATGTGACATAGATAAAATAGGAGCACAAATAATGTGGCATGTAGATGAAATAGTAGCACAAATAATGTGACATAAAAAGATAAAGGAACATAGATAAAATAGTGGCACAAATAATGTGACATGTAGATGAAATAGTAGCACAAATAATGTGACATAAAAAGATAAAGGAACACAAGAAATGGGACATAAAAAGACACAGTTGTGTAAGCAATATGACATATAAATTATACAGTAACACAAGTAATGTGACACATAAATGACACAGTTGTGTAAGTAATATGACACATAAATGACACAGTAACACAAGTAATGTGACACATAAATGATACAATAACAGAGTTAGTGTGACACATAAATGATACAGTAACACAAGTAGTGTGACACATAAATGACACAGTTGTGTAAGTAATATGACACATGAATGATACTGTTGTGTCAGTAATATGACACATAAATGATACTGTTGTGTCAGTAATATGACACATAAATGACACAATAACACAAGTAGTGTGACGCTACAACAATCCACAGGCTTATGGTATCTTCTATCTATCATTCGTCTCAAATATTGTCTATTTCTGCAATGTCGTTTCTTATTTAGTTTTTACTTTTTTTTTTGTTGTTGTAGTTCTTGCAGTGGCCATACAGTTTTGTTTGTAGTGTTGTATCCAGTAATACAACATTGACCCTCTTGAGTGTACTATATTGAGAGGTGTTTGAGATTATGTTCAGAATTATGGGGCGTCTGTTCACTTGTGCCTGAGGTGCCAATCCTGGATTGTGTCTACATGTATCTTTGAGACCGATTGTGTCCTTTTCTGGAGAAAAAAAAAAGAAGAAAAAAGATGAAGAGGAAGACAAAGGAGAAGAAGACAAAGAAGAAGTAGACAAAGAAGAAGTAAAAAAGAAGAAGTAGACAAAGAAGAGGAAAAACAAAGAAGAGGACAAAGAAGAAGACAACGTAGAAAGAAAAACAAAGAAGAAGATAAATAAAGAGGAAGACAATGAAGAAGAAAAACAAAGAAGAAGACAAAGAAGAAGACAAAGAAGAAGAGGACAAAGAAGAAGACAAAGAAGAAGAAGACAAAGAAGAAGAAAAACAAAGAAGAAGACAAAGAAGAAGACAAAGAAGAAGAAATACAAAGAAGAGAAGAAAAACAAAGAAGAAGACAATGAGGAAGAAAAACAAAGAAGAAGACAATGAAGAAGAAAAACAAAGAAGAAGACAAAGAAGAAGAAGACAAAGAAAAAGAAAAACAAAGAATAAGACAAAGAAGAAGAAGACAAAGAAGAAGAAGACAAAGAGGTAGAAAAACAAAGAAGAAGACGACAAAAAAGAAAACAAAGAAGAAGTAAAACAAAGAAGAAAAACAAAGAAGAAGACAAAGACGAAGAAGACAAAGAAGAAGAAGAACAAAGAAGAAAAACAAAGAAGAAGACAAAGAAGACGAAGACAAAGAAGAAGAAAAACAAAGAGGAAGAAAAACAAATAAGAGAAAAACAAAGAGGAAGAAAAACAAAGAGGAAGAAAAACAAAGAAGAAGAAAAAAAACAAAGAAGACAAAGAAGAAGACAAAGAAGAGGAAGACAAAGAGGAGGAAAAACCTTCTGGGGGTTTCCATATTTTTGTTAATTATTAATTATAATTTGTGTTTCTCATGCTTACTACTCGTACTATCATGAATGTAGCACTTTTAATGTCGATATGAAGTAAAGTGAATTCAGCCGTCGCGAGAAGTGAACACACCAGAAACCTTGTTTGAATTCTGCCGACATTCAGAACAGACAACAGCGTGTCTGGCCATTTCATGAGAATGCCGGCCAGCAAACTTGCAGTCCGAGGTTACAGCAGCCGGCAATGTGACTTTTTACATAATGAAGACAAAGAACAAAATAAACAGACAATATAGACAGACAAAATAACAGAAATTCTGCAGCGGGGAAGGCAAGCATGTGACACACTTGACCTAGAACAGGAAAGTGCTACTCCTGACCACTCTCTGTGGTATATGTGAACAAGACCACACGAAAACGAATTCTTTTAAAAGAGCGTGTTATTTTGCGTTGAGTTGAAGTGTAGTGAAAGGCTGTTTGTTTTCATCGCTAAATAACATTTTAGTATATTACTAGAAGAATTGTAATTTTTGTTGGTTAAGCTGTCCTTCCTTCCTTCCTTCCTTCCTTCCTTCCTTCCTTCCTTCCCTTCCTTCCTTCCTTTCCTTCCTTCCTTCCTTCCTTCCTTCCTTCCTTCCTTCCTTCCTTCCTTCCTTCCTTCCTTCCTTCCTTCCTTCCTTCCTTCCTTCCTTCCTTCCTTCCTTCCTTCCTTCCTTCCTTCCTTCCTTCCTTCCTGCCTGCCTGCCTGCCTTCCTTCCTTCCTTCCTGCCTTCCTTCCTTCCTTCCTTCCTTCCTTTATCCCTCTCTCCCTCCCTTCCTTCCTCCCTTCATCCCTCCCATCTTTCCTTCCTTCCTTACTTCCTCCCTCCTCCCCTCCCTTCCTCTCTTACTTTCTTCCTTCCTTCATCCCTCCTTCCCTCCCTCCTTACTTCCTTCCTTCCATCCTTCTTTCCTTCCTTCCTTCATCCTTCCTTCCTTCCTCCCTCCATCCCTTCCTTCCTCCCTCCCTCCCTCCCTTCCTTCCTCCCTCCCTCCCTCCCCTTCCTTCCTCTTTCCCTACCTACCTTCCTTCCTCCCTCCCTCCCTCCCTCCCTCCCTCCCTCCCTCCCTCCCTCCTCCCTTCCTTCCTTCCTTCCTTCCTTCCTTCCTTCCTTCCTTCCTTCCTTCCTTCCTTCCTTCCTTCCTTCCTTCCTCCTTCCTCCCTCCCTCCCTCCCTCCCTTCCTCCCTCCCTCCCTCCCTCCCTTCCTCCCCCTCTTCCTCCCTCCCTACCTTCCTTCCTCCCTCCCTCCCTCCCTCCCTCCCTTCCTTCCTCCCTCCCTCCCTCCCTCCCTTCCTTCCTTCCTTCCTTCATTCCTCCCCCTCCTCCTCCCTCCCTCCCTCCCTCCCTTCCTTCCCTCCCTCCCTCCCTCCTCCCTCCCTCCCTCCCTCCCTCCCTCTTCTCTTCCTCCTCCCTCCCTCCCTCCCTTCCTTAATACCTAAGAGGGTGATATTTAAAAACAATGACTATATATATTTTGGAACACACGAGAAATGTTATCGTAATCTCAAATATCTGTCCTTGCAGACAATGTCAATATGCCATGGCAGAATGTCATGATATGACAACAAGAGAGTCTCAAAGCGAGAAGTCAAGTGGGAAACAGGTGGTAAAAGAAAAAAAAGCCGATCTTGAGTAAAAACAAAATCGAACACTGAGACGGGAAGAAGGAAACGCAGGCATCCGCTCCCTTGTCGAGGTTGAGAGGCTCGCCCTGAACGTGGATTTTTGGAGAGATACATTGCGGGCCCTGTGCACAGTCTGACACTTAATAGCAAATATCAACGGACATGAAAAATCTGTAGTGTCTTCCCTGTGTTTCATCTACGGCAGGTTAGATAGATAGACAGACAGTGAGATGGACAGACAGATGGACAGACAGATGGACAGACAGATGGACAGACAGATGGACAGACGGATAGAGATAATGGATGAATAGCAAAATCATATATGGACTATACTTCTGAATAAACAAAATAAGCAAGACAGCTAAACAAGCTAGACAGCTAAACAAGAGAGAAGCTAAACAAGCGAGACAGCTAAATAAGCTAGACAGCTAAAAAAGAAGACAGCTAAATAAGCTAGAGAGCTAAATAAGCTAGACAGCTAAATAAGCTAGACAGCTAAACAAGCTAGACAGCTAAACAAGATAGAAGCTAAACAAGCAAGACAGCTAAACAAGCAAGACAGCTAAATAAGCTAGACAGCTAAACAAGCTAGACAGCTAAACAAGCAAGACAGCTAAACAAGATAGAAGCTAAACAAGCGAGACAGATTAATAAGCAAGACAGCTAAATAAGCTAGACAGCTAAACACACAAGACAGCTAAATAAGCAAGTCAACTAAACAAGACAGAAGCTAAACAAGCGAGACAGCTAAATAAGCAAGACAGTTAAATAAGAAAGAAATCTAAATAAGAAAGACAGCTAAATAAGTTAGACAGGTAAACAAACAAGACAGCTAAACAAGCGAGACAGCTAAGCAAACTAGACAGCTAAACAAGCAGGACAGCTAAATAAGCAATACAGATAAATAAACAAGACAGCTAAACAAGCAAGACAGCTAAACAAAGGAGACAGCTAAACAAACAAGACAGCTAAACAAACAAGACAGCTAAACAAACTAGACAGCTAAACAAGCAAGACAGCTAAACAAACAAGACAGCTAAACAAACTAGACAGCTAAACAAACAAGACAGCTAAACAAGCAAGACAGATAAATAAACAAGACAGCTAAACAAGCAAGACAGCTAAACAAACAAGACAGCTAAACAAGCAAGACAGCTAAATAAACTAGATAGCTAAACAAGAAAGACAGCTAAACAAGCAAATAAAGCTAAATAAGCAAGACAGCTGAAAAGCGACTAATAATTGCTAGAAATATGTTTTTTTGTTATTTCAACTTTCAAATTCCGTACAGTAGTCACCTACGATTATCTGACTCCAAACGTTCCGCCATCTTTGTCTGCACGTGGTAGCAATAGGATGTAGACGAGCGAAATGTCATTGAGGTAAACAGCAATGTCGGCGCGATAACCCAAGATCCCGACCGTTGAGACTCCCCAATAGGACAAAGCGAGAGTCAGCTTTTCAGATATGTATTGTTATTAGATGTTCCTAAGTTGCGTCCCTTGTCCCTACTTCAACCTGACCTTTATGTATTTATTTGTTGTTGTTATATAGTCCCCGTCTGTTTACCGCTGACGGGAATTCGTGGAAAGAAAACAAGTTACTGGGAGGGAGAGAGAGCGACTGGTCTGGGGGTCGAGAAGGTATGTAACAAGGCGTTAGACACAGCGAGTCTTCCATGCAAGAGAAACATAAAGTCATGTTTGGAATGTTGAACCAGAGTTACTGTTCTTGGTGACTACATCAGTTTATCTTAGACACTTTTCTTTGACGGTTCCATCAATTTATTTGGCGGTTACATCGGTTTATGTTAGATGATGTTCTTTGACGGTTCCATCAATTTATGTTAGATGTTCTTTGGCGGTTACATCAATTTATGTTAGATGATGTTCTTGGACGGCTCCATCAGTTTATGTTAGATGGTGTTCTTTGACGGTTACATCAATTTATGTTAGATGATGTTCTTTGACAGGTTCTATCAATTTATGTTAGATGATGTTCTTGGATGGTTCCATCAATTTATGTTAGACGATGTTCTTTGACAGGTTCTATCAATTTATGTTAGACGATGTTCTTTGACTGTTCCATCAATTTATGTTAGACGATGTTCTTTGACAGGTTCTATCAATTTATGTTAGATGATGTTTTTTGACGGTTCTTTCAGGTTATGTTAGATGATGTTCTTTGGCGGTTCCATCAAACTAGCTTAGATACTGTAAACCCCTTATGACTGACATATTGTCTGAATTTACATCACATTTAGAACAAGAAATATTCAAGGCAGTTTTCTGAAGCCTCCAACGTTGAGCAATAGTCACGGAGAACAGGGTTGAGATGAAGAAAGGCTCACTCTATCTCACTTGGAAGCCCCTCGGCCTCTTGCAGTCTCCTTGGGGTTATACATGTTGATGCCTTCACAAATTTCTATGAAGTCGATAATGGTCATCATCATCATCATGTACATACCAGTTGGCGTAGGCGATCATGTCCTTCCACAATCTTATATCCATAGTACATCGTATAAATTATGTTGTTGACTGTTTTCCCATGCCATGACACCAAGCTATCCAGTATTTTCTCTCTTTGACGTCCGCGATCTCTCTTTCCTTGCATTTTGCCAGTTGTAACCAAGTATTCCAACTTTCCTCTTCTCGTGATGTGCCAGATAAATGTTGATTATTTCTTTCTGGTGTTTGTATCAGGAGTTATTGAGTTATTAGCGGGTCATCATCATTGCACTCCGAACATGTCCATAGGTGCTCAGACCCCCTTCTCAGCAAGTCTCAATGTGTCCAGCGCGTGACGACTCCAAAAACTTTCTTTTTTCAGGTGCTCCCTTTTTATGTTTATGCCTTTTTGAGAATGTCCTCATTGGTCATTTTAGTTGTCCAGGGAACTTTCAACATTCTTCTGAGAAATTCCATCTCTGTGGCGTCTAATCGTCTTTTCATTTTATTGTCTGCTGTCCATGATTCGCTTCCACAGATCATTATTGGCTCTATATAGCACCGCTGAACTCTGACCACGATGACGGGTATTGAAGATTGCACAAACTCTTCCTTCTGAAGACAATAAATGGTTCGGTTAAATTACAATGAAATAATAAATAAATAGAAGCTATCTTTTCGGCATGGGAGCCACAATAGCTCACTGGACTACAAAGGACAAGAGGTAGGATTCGATCCCAACCGACGGCTTCCGGGCTCACCTAGCCTTAAATGGGCACCGGATTTTTTTCTGGAAAAGTAAAGCGGTACGGGCGTAAGACCACATTACCCCAAAAATCATGCGCTGAAGGTCTGTAAAATTTATCGTCACTAACACCATATTCCCTATACGCCACTTGACGTGACGGGGGTACTTTACTTTTTTTTTAACTTATATTTACGACATTTTTTGCACTACTAGGGTCTGCCGGGGCGATTTAATATACCGGAGAATAGAGGCCGCTTGTCCAGTGCAATCAACACGAGATGTTCGTCACTGAGATTTTAATTACACTCTGGATATTTAAAAAAAAAAAAAAAAAACTTTTTTTCCTACTGGGATATGAAACTGCGTTCTCGTAGTTTGGAACCCGACAAGTTATCAACTCGACCTCCCGATTAAGTCATGAGTTGAAAAATGAACTCTTTGAGAACTTTTCTGCAATAAACGGACTTTGTTCATTTCTTGTGGGATAATCATGATTTTATAGGAAAATTCATCGGCCGGAGGGCTCTCAGAGGCCCCCAGCTTGAACTTACCTGGCCTAGAGGTGAATCTGACATTACTGCCACGTAAATGGTGGAAGGCACAGGTATTAAGCTGGCCGGATCTAGTTGGATACTCCACAGATATACAGCCGTTCAATTAAATGATTGAGAGATAAAAGCAGCTTTGTTATGTCACTCATTACCAACTGCTTCTCACAAATATCAGAATAAGAAATCATTATTTCTTTGGTCACGTAATGAAAATGAAACAAGGCAATATATTGTAACAACGGGAAACATATGAAGGTAGAAGAAATTAGGTGGAAGGCAGTGGAAAACAGTGAGAAAAGATGCCAGGCACCAAGAAGTTATCAACAAAAGTGATTACCACCTGTTGAGACAGGAGGTGTAGAGAGACGTGATTGCCTACTCCGAGACTGTACTTGATGATGATGATGATGAATATAATAATGACAATGATGATGATAATAATGATGTTCATCACCAAAATCGCTGTAGAGATGAAGAAAAGATTAGCAAAGGTCAAGGTAAAGTACGAGACTTGAATCGGGCTCTTAGCACGCGAGTTTTCACCCACATGCTCAGCCGCCTATCCAGAAGTGATCAGAGACTTCTGGACTTTGTCGCTTCAAGCATAGAAAATTACGATGCGATGCGGCATTCATCACCTTCCCAGAGTACTACCCTGGCACCCATTTCTGCTTTGCGGCTGGGTCGACCGCGGGAGAATTTTTTTTTCAACCACGAGTACAATTCACACTGCTTCCAGCGGGAATCGAACACGGGTTGTGTTAGAGAAGATTAGAAATTGCTTGAAAGAAACTCATAGTAAAGGAAACATCATCAGGTTGTATGTCGTTGGCAGAACGTTGCATTCACCACAGCCCATCTGAATGAATCTCTGCCTCTAGCCAGATCTTCCACTTCTTCTCTTGTCATATTCAAGGGGTCTGGTTGGTCTCGAGGCAAGACGCAGCCTCGAGACAGAGAGGTTGTGAGTTCAAATCCCGGCTGAATCAGTTGGGATTTTATTTACAATTTCTCTCTCAGGCAACCACCCCTGGTCTCAGCAGCGAGGCCCGGCTTGAAATGTCAATTACTCATCGATGAAAAAAATATGAGTACCTCCGAAGACGGAGTTATCTGCCTGTACGGCGAGGGAGCCCTGTGCACACGGCTGCCAGGGAAAAAACGGATTAACACGCACAATTCAATTCCTAGTCTCTAAAAGCTTCGTCAGAGGTGAAAGCCGGAGAACGAAAAAAAAATGTTCAAGGTCACCTTGATGTCTTGAGATCACCGTCTTCTTGGTCTGCTCCGATGCCAGGAACCACTCATTCAATTGTTGTTCTTTAAGTAATGAAACATCGATAGGAAAATACTAAGATAGGAAGCTAAAACCACTCAGAGCATGTCTGTCTCCAACTGTTACTTTCGTTTACTTCTTCTTCTTTTTTTTGTTCTTCTTCCTCTTTACAGTCAACCTTTAAGCTGGTTCTTGTTGACTACTTTCCTTCTCTTATTGTCCGCTTAGATTTACTTAGTTTTGTTGTTTGTTCGAATTAGTCGGTGGTCGTTAAAATGTGTCCACAGACACATCCTGACGTCACAATGTCACCGCCTGATTCTTTACTTCCATAATGCCCCAGATAACACTTTATAACTGGACGTCAGAACTGAGACGTGAATCACAGTGACCACCAGATAACACTTTATAACTGGACGTCAGAACTGAGACGTGAATCACAGTGACCACCAGATAACACTTTATAACTGGACGTCAGAACTTGGACGTGAATCACAGTGACCACCAGATAACACTTTATAACTGGACGTCAGAACTTGGACGTGAATCACAGTGGCCACCAGATAACACTTTATAACTGGACGTCAGAACTGAGACGTGAATCACAGTGACCACCAGATAACACTTTATAACTGGACGTCAGAACTGAGACGTGAATCACAGTGACCACCAGATAACACTTTATAACTGGACGTCAGAACTGAGACGTGAATCACAGTGACCACCAGATAACACTTTATAACTGGACGTCAGAACTGAGACGTGAATCACAGTGACCACCAGATAACACTTTATAACCGGACGTCAGAACTGAGACGTGAATCACAGTGACCACCCAATGCCCCAGATAACACTTTATAACCGGACGTCAGAACTGAGATGTGAATCACAGTGACCACCCAATGCCCCAGATAACACTTTATAACCGGACGTCAGAACTGAGACGTGAATCACAGTGACCACCCAATGCCCCAGATAACACTTTATAACCGGACGTCAGAACTGAGATGTGAATCACAGTGACCACCCAATGCCCCAGATAACACTTTATAACTGGACGTCAGAACTAGGACGTGAATCACAGTGACCACCCAATGCCCCATATAACACTTTATAACTGAACGTCAGAACTTGGACGTGAATCACAGTGACCACCCAATGCCTGTGATAACACTTTATAAGCGGACGTCAGAACTGGGACGTGAATCACAGTGACCACCCAATGCCGCCATGAAATCGACTCTAGAAACTGCCAACAAATTTGAAGTGTCGGAGTAAAAGAGGTGGGGGCGTGACAGACACCCCGAGCGATCATGAAAAGGACGTCAAAAGTGATTACCAGAAGTAGCGTCATGGGGTTGTAGAAGTGGTTTGCACGCTGATCTCATCACGTTTAAAGGTATCATATTGCAGTCCTACATAGAGAGATGTGTTCTAGTCTAAAGTGATATTTGACAATCTACATTTTCTACGGAAATGGACCTGCGCAGTTTACAAACAGGATATTGCGAGTGAGGTCTTCTACTGTTCGTATATAGAATTTGTAGCCATTTCTTTTACGATCTGCGTTTATTTATATAATTTGATCAACACGTTTGTGTTAA
The DNA here is from genome assembly GCA_032433765.1 of Megaustenia siamemsis. Lineage (NCBI taxonomy): Eukaryota > Metazoa > Mollusca > Gastropoda > Stylommatophora > Ariophantidae > Megaustenia > Megaustenia siamemsis. The sequence goes on along the minus strand of JAVIAB010000145.1, from coordinate 33,796,662 downwards.
CAAAAGTAAAATAGAGAGCTCATCGGTGTTATATAGAACCAATGTTGACCCCTGAAAATGAATAATTATGGATAGTAGAAAACCAAATGAAAAACAAATTACAGGCCACAGAGATGGAATTTCTCAGAAGAATGTTGAGTTTCATGGACAGCTAAAAATAAAACAAAACGGAAATTTTCAGAGACCAACAGAAAAGAAGAGCTTCTAGAAAAATCAGAAACAGTCGACATTTTACGGGCACATAATGAATAGAGAAAAGTTGAAACAGTTTTTGTTTTTATTACAACTGGCAAAATACAAGGAAAGAGAAATTTTGCGACAGACAAAGAGAAAAGGTATTGGATAGCTTGGTGTCATGCAAGGGTAATCAGTCAACAACAGAATGAATACAATGCACTGATGACAAGGAATTGTGGAAGAATATGGTTTCTTAACCCAGCCGGCATGGCACATGTTTAAGATCAGCGTTATTCGTAGAGTTCAATCAAACATTAGTAAGTCTGGATGCCTTCTAAAAAGGATCAAAGACAACTTCTTTTCTCAGCGAATCAGTTTACTATACACAGCTCCGCATGGCTCCCTTGTTATTAATTCTAGTCTAGTACAAACAGGCACGTCACAAGATGTAACGGTTTGGTCAAAAACTGTTGTACAGAAAACAGCTAAACGCGGAAGATGGAGGGGTCGCCAAGATTCATAAATGATGACACTCGCCTAGGCAGTAAAACTTAATCAAATTAATTGACAAATAGCCATGAAGAATAGAAAATGATCATTTACACACTATCGTGTTGAGATCACAAGGATTGATGATATAAGGGATCAGGCGATCTGTTCTGCTTTCAAGCTATCTCTTCTGCTACCATCGGAGCCATGGTAGAACAGCCGTTAGTGAAACATCCACAGATTGTGCACTGTGTCATGTGTAGCATACAGACACGATTTTTGTCCCCAGTTTCTTCACAATGTTTTCCATGTTATTTGTTTTTTTCTTTTGTTATTAATTCATAGTGTAATTTATTTTCTTTAACTTTTTTTGTTTGTTATTAATTCATAGTGTAATTTATTTTCTTTAACTTTTTTTGTTTGTTATTAATTCATAGTGTAATTTATTTTCTTTAACTTTTTTTGTTTGTTATTAATTCATAGTGTAATTTATTTTCTTTAACTTTTTTTGTTTGTTATTAATTCATAGTGTAATTTATTTTCTTTAACTTTTTTTGTTGTTTATTAATTCATAGTGTAATTTTTTTTCTTGAACTTTTTTTACATTTAAAAATGATGTTTATTTCTCGTAGAAATCTTGCATAGTTCGCAGCGTCTGGTTGTGTCGTTGAATATCTCCTTCAATCTCTAATCAAATCATTGCTTCTGTATATTTGTTATCATTCCTGGCATCGACTTTGCAGCAGCACCTCATGTGTTTCCCTATTGCGTATTAAAGACAAGAAGTGGGGCTTGGTCACAGTCAGCCAGTAAGACGGACAGTACTGGCTTAATGCTGACCACATTGTACACAAATGTGCAGACGGTAATAAATATGTTGGGCGGAGAGGGATATTTCTTACATGCCACGAGGCGTGACGAGGTTTATTTTCTTTCTTTATTTCTTTCTTTATTTCTTTCTTTCATTACCATAGCAAGTTCAAGGTCAAGTACGAGACTTGAACCGGCGTCTTATATATACCCATATGTGCTTGGCCGCCTATCCAGAAATGTTCTGAGATTTCTGAATAGTGTCGCCTCAAGCATCGAAACTCAGAACGACATTCCTCACCTTCCCAGGGTAATACCCTGGTACCAATTTCTGCCAACGGCTGGGTCGACCGTGGAGTTTTTGTTTTTTTTCCAACCACGAGTACAACTCACACTGCTCCCAGCGGGAATCGAACACGGGTTGTCCGAACATCGGTAGTCCAGTCGGGTGGTTTTCCCAACTCGGCCACCGAGGCGATAACATAGCAACTATTATGTACACTACCTACTGGCGTAGATGATCATGTTACAACTTTCTATCCTTAAATTCCTATACAAATTCAGCTCTCTGTTTCCTAACGTGTCTTTCACTTAAGTGTCTACTTTATTTTAAATGTTATTGAATTTATTTAGATATTTGATCTGTCATGAATGGTTTGTTTCTCCATTTCTTGCTTGTGTCATTACTTCCTTCCCCATAAGTGTCCAGGTTCAACTTCCGGTACGTTTATTTGAAAAATGGAAACTAGAGATTGTCTTCTAGCAATGTATGATGACGTCACTGTGGTCAACGTTTTGAATAGGTTGATTAGTATGCTGCAACCTTGTACCTTGCGATCAAACGGGTTGCTCACCCTCGTCTTCTTCATCGTGCTTGTGTTCTTCTACTTCTTCGATTAGCTGACGACCACAACTCGTCAACGTCAATACTTAAGGGATGTTCAGTGCTATAGATCGACGAAGAGATAGAGGGAAACAAAGAGAAAAGATACGGGACAGCTTAAGAGAATGGCTTGGCAGAAGGTCAACAACAGAAATGATAAATAACTGTCGAGATCGAATGTTGTGGTGAGACATGATCACCTCCGCCAGCAAGCATGGTACTTGATGACCATGATGTATATAATGGATATGTCATTTATCGTCTTTACAGACTGTTGGTAGCAAGCAATCGTGATAAGTGAGTAGCCTGATAAAATATAAGTGTCTTATGCTGGGTGCTGTTTTGCTGAATAGCTTCTCTCGAGGCTGGATCGACCAATATTGGACACACAAATCCATTCGCAAAACGAACAAGATATATTTGTGGTGCCTGGCCTCGTCTCCTTTTTCCAGTATATTTTGTCTTTTAAATTTGATATCAGCACTGCCTCTAAACTTGTTGTGCCATTATTTTATTTTTGTTCTCCATGTGCTACGATCTGCAGCCAGATTGTTCGAGTTGATTTCACTGATAGAGAATTCCCTCAAAGAATCCCTGCAAACATCCTTATATCTGAGGACCGGTCAGCTCTTTGGTCTTTCAGTTTTAAGTTCCTCATACAATATTTGTTTGGGAATAATATTGTTCGCCATTCTTCTTACATGACCCAGCCACCTTAGTCTACGACTCATACGTTTTGCCATGAAGGATGGGATTTTTGCTAGTTGGAAGCCATTAGAGTTAGTTACTTTGTCCTGCCATTTGATGTTTATAATCTTTCGAAGGCAAAGCACGTGAAAGCTTTATTTAAATTTAACCTGTGTGTTGGTTGGTTATTATATATATATATATATATATATATATATATATATATGCATATATATATGTATATATATATCTATAATATGCATACATATAAAACATACTTACATACTATATACATGTATTATACAGTCCCTGGTTGTCTAAAATTGCCACTAATCCAACAGTTTGTCGGCCCTTGCCAATTGGTCGTCGTTCAATGTCACGTAGTGTTTGCATCTATATTCAAGGATTATACCGAACCATAAATTGTAGAATAAGATATTAGGGAAGCAATAAAACAACTCAGGCAGTAAAGCCACTGGGATAAATGATATACCATCTGATTCTATCAAAGCTGGCCGTAAAATCGTAGTGAAATGGTTTATTGCATCGTTTTCCCCTGCATGTTAATATAGCCGGTGTTTTATAACTTATGGCTAATCAACAGACGATCAGTTTATTGTGGACAGATTCTTGAATAATTGATTGTGTTAATAATATTACGTCACTACCTGGTTGTGTTAGAAAAGTAACATATTAAATCATTATAGAAATAAAGTAATGAGTAAATGAGCTGAAAAGACTACCTGATTATCATTTTGAATTAATTTCATCATCATGTGCCATACCGGTTGGCGTAGGAGATCATGTCGTTCCACAATCTTATATCCACAGTGCATCGTATCAGTTCTGTTGTTGACTGTTTTCCATGCCATGACACTTAGCTATCCAGTATTTTCTCTCTTTGTCACCCGCGATCTCTCCTTTCTTTTATTTTGCCAGTTGTAACCAAGTATTCCAACTTTCCCCTTCTCATAATGTACCCAAAAAATGTTGATTGTTTCTTTCTGATGTTTTTTTTTAGAAGCTGCCTTTTTGTGTTGGCCTCGTTGAGAACTTCCTCGTTGGTCTTTTTACCTATCCAGGGAACTTTCAACATTCTTCTGAGAAATCCCATCTCTGTGGCCTCTAATCGTCTTTTCATTTGTTTGTCTACTGTCCATGATTCGCTTCCATAGGTCAGAATTGGTTCTATAGCACCGATGAAGTCTCTTTCTCATAATTTATTAATATACTTTAAGGACAAACATTATATATACAAAAGCATCTAGTTTCTTTGGAATTCTATTGCAGTGAGGGCTACTTCATCATAGGTCGTATGTCCTTTGTAGAACGTAGCATTCATTACAGCCCGTCTGAAAGAATCTCTGTCCCTAGCCAAATCTCCCACTAAACGTTGCATTCACCACAGCCCGTCCGAAAGAATCTCTGTCTTTAGCCAGATCTCCCACAAAACGTTGCATTCACCACAGCCCGTCTGAAAGAATCTCTGTGCCTAGGTATATCTCCCACAGAACGGTGCATTCACCACAGCCCGTCTGAAAAAATCTCTGTTTCTAGCCAGATCTCCCACAAAACGTTGCATTCACCACAGCCCGTCTGAAAGAATCTCTGTGCCTAGGTATATCTCCCACAGAACGGTGCATTCACCACAGCCAGTCTGAAAAAATCTCTGTTTCTAGCCAGATCTACAACACAACGTTGCATTCACCACAGTCCGTCTGAAAGTATCTCTGTCTCTAGCCAGATCTCCCACAGAACGTTGCATTCACCACAACCCGCTTGAAAGAATCTATGTCTCTAGCCAGATCTCTCACAGAACGTTACATTCACAACAGCCCGTCTGAAAGTATCCCTGTCTCTAGCCAGATCTCCCACAGAACGTTGCATTCACTACAGCCCGTCTGAAAGAATCTCTGTCTCTAGCCAAATCTCCCACAGAACGTTGCATTCATCAATGCCCGTCTGAAAGAATCTCTGTCTCTAGCCAAATCTCCCACAGAACGTTGCATTTACCACAGCCTGTCTGAAAGAATCTCTGTCTTTAGCCAGATCTCCCACAAAACGTTGTATTCACCACAGCCTGTCTGAAAGAATCTCAGTCTCTAGCCAGATCTCCCACAGAACGTTGCATTCACCACAGCCCGTCTGAAAGAATCTCAGTCTCTAGCCAGATCTCCCACAGAACGTTGCATTCACCACAGCCCGTCTGAAAGAATCTCAGTCTCTAGCCAGATCTCCCACAGAACGTTACATTCACCACAGCCCGTCTGAAAGAATCTCTGTCTCTAGCCAAATCTCCCACAGAACGTTGCATTCACCACAGCCCGTCTGAAAGAATCTCAGTCTCTAGCCAGATCTCCCACAGAACGTTGCATTCACCACAGCCCGCCTGAAAGAATCTCAGTCTCTAGCCAGATCTCCCACAAAACGTTGCATTCACCACAGCCCGTCTGAAAGAATTTCTGTCTCTAGCCAAATCTCCCACAAAACGTTGCATTCATCAATGCCCGTCTGAAAGATTCTCTGTCTCTAGCCAGATCTCCCACAAAACGTTGCATTCACCACATCCTCTCTGAAAGAATTTCTGTCTCTAGCCAGATCTCCCACAGAACGTTGCATTCACCACAGCCCGCCTGAAAGAATCTCAGTCTCTAGCCAGATCTCCCACAGAACGTTGCATTCACCACAGCCCGTCTGAAAGAATCTCAGTCTCTAGCCAGATCTCCCACAGAACGTTGCATTCACCACAGCCCGTCTGAAAGAATCTCAGTCTCTAGCCAGATCTCCCACAGAACGTTGCATTCACCACAGCCTCTCTGAAATAATTTCTGTCTCTACCCAGAGCTTCCGCTTCTGTTGTCATGCTCAAGGTATCCTTGATGTCTTGAAACCATCTGCTTCTTTGTCTGTCCTTGATGCCACGCCCAGGAACCACGCCTTCCATTATTGTTCTTTCCAGTCCGCTGTGTCTTTTGACGTGGCCATAGTATTATAATTTCTTCCTGTAGAATTGTGTTTATATGCCTGGTCTGTTAAATGTTTCAATCTTTAAACGTCTTCATTGCTCTTTTTTTCATTATCAAGGGAATGTTACGGATTTTTCTGTAGCATTTTGTTTCAAATGAATCTATGTTCTTCCTTGCTGTTTAAGAGATCGTTCATAATTGACAATCATGAATGAGGCCTGCTTAAGAGATCGAATAAAAGGCCACATGTCCTGCAGTCACTGCGTAATGAACAGTTTAGGGTTTGAGAATAAATCATAAAAGAAAATAATGTTCATGTACGTGTGATATTATAAGTAATTGTGATTCCACCTGAGATACGAGAGCCCGGTGCCGGTTTGTACACACACCTGCCAACCTGAAAGTTTCAGGTTCAAATGTCACTTGAGAATATTTTCATTTCTCAGATTTTAACTCTTTCCTTACGTTTGGACGTACCATGCGCCATGCCGATTTCTGTCATGTACGTTTAGTCGCACAGTGCGTCACTCTCAATTTGATTAGTGTAAATTGTCATCAAACCATATTCTTTTTATATATCTTGCATCATCTTGGGATTGATAAAATATAATTCATTGTTTAATTATCTAACAATTCATACATAAAATGGTAAGTGTTAGATATAAACATGCAGATTAATATTTAAAAACATGAACATGTCTCTGAAATCTTTACCGCTAAATTGATAGAAACCTCTCGTACTAAAAGAGGGAAGAGCTCCCAGCGTCCACCTAGCCACCTTTAAACGTTATCCACAGAAATGGATGCTCTGGGAAACAAAGATGGCGAGACAGGGAATTAGCCGCCTCATCTCATAAAGTAGAGGCTTAGTACAATGACGTCACTAACTCTTCATAACCCAACGGCCCTTGCTATATGTGTGTGTGCTCCCAGAACTTAGAACACACATCTGTGGGAGATATGTGTGTGTGCTCCCAGAACTTAGAACACACTTCTATGCTGTTGCCACATTAGAACAACAGGATGTATAAAACAGAACTCAACGGCCCTTGCTTTATTTATGTGCTCCCAGAACTTAGAACACACTTCTATGCTGATGCCACATTAGAACAACAGGATGTATAGAACATAACCCAACGGCCCTTGCTATATGTGTGTGCTCCCAGAACTTAGAACACACTTCTATGCTGATGCCACATTAGAACAACAGGATGTATAGAACATAACCCAACAGCCCTTGCTTTATTTGTGTGTGCTCCCAGAACTTAGAACACACATCTATGCTGATGCCACATTAGAACAACAGGATGAATAGAACATAACCCAACGGCCCTTGCTTTATTTGTGTGTGCTCCCAGAACTTAGAACACACTTTCATGCTGATGCCACTACATTGCAGTAATGTCATTTCATTATTATTATTGTTCCTACATTGTTACTATATTGTTTGAAAGACATCTTTGACGTGTACTTCATCATTATAATTACTGGATTGTTTTAATGCCATCTTGACATGCCCTTCATCAGTATAGTTACTACATTGTTTTAACTCTTTACGTACGGAAACTTTTTATCGACGCAACGGATGAGATTTCACAGACCAAATTGTTCATGGTTTTAAGAATCAATCTACATATTTATATTTATCTAACATATAACATATTATATATGATTGTTTAGATAATTGAACAAGGTATTAGATTTCACCAATACCAAGATGATACAAGACATGTAAAAAGGATAAGGTTTGATGGCGTTCACACTAATCAAATTGAGCGTGGCGCACTATGCAGCGAAACGTACGTTGCCGAAATCGTATTGGCGCACAGTGCATCTTTAACGTGTCCATCTTTATTATTACTACATTATTTTATCGCTATGTTTAACGTGTCTATCTTTATCGTTACATCGGTGTTTTAACGAGATCAGTAACGTGTCCTTCATCTGTATCGTTACATCAGTGTTTTAACGAGATCAGTAACGTATCCTTCATCTGTATAGTTACTACATTGTTTTAATGATTTTTTAAGCGCGTTCGTCATAATTATTGCTACCACATTGTTACCATATTTAACGTGTCCTTGAAATATTCCTGTTCGTCCGTCATATAATTTGCTATCTGGTAATGATAAGATAATTTCTTTAGTAGATACTGGTGATACATCAGTCTGGTTAGTATCTTACTGTTCACTAATAACATCATATTTTAGTAGGCTTGATTATACACCTGACTGGTTTGCCCAAAGAGAAGAAGCTAGACAGGTGCGCATTTTATCAACAATTTTATTCAACAAATATGCAAAAAATAAAAAATGAGAAATGTCAGAAAGGCAAATAATAAAAAGCAATTTGACGCTCTTACAGTTGGTGGTTCCGCACTGTCAGATATACGATATGATACGATATCACGATATACGCTGATGATACAGCACTTTTATTTAGCACGGTAAGTGGTATGGAGAAATTGATGACGTCAGTTCAGTGTACAAATGAAAAACAACGCCTCTATCTGAATGCAACAGAAACAAAACACAATTTATAATAGATAAAACATATATAAAAACTGATATATGTATTAATGGACAAATATTGGAAATACGTGATATATTTACTCATTGATAACAAATGATGGCAATTCAAAGAAAGAGATCAAAAGAAAGCTGAACGACTATGAATAAATTAAAACTACTACACAACATATGACAAGAAAAAACAGCATTAGGTTCTTCACAGATTGTATATTTTCCATACCAACATATGGCAATAAAACATGTATCATCATCATCATGTGCTATACCGCTGGCGTGGGCGATCATGCCTTCCATAATCTTCTATCTATCGTGCATCGTATCAGTTATGATGTTGACTGTTTTCCATGCAATTACACCAGTTATGTAGTATTTTCTCTCTTTGTCGTCCGCGATTTTTCATCCCATGTATTTTGCCAGTTATAGCCATGTATTCCAACTCCCCTCTTGTTGGAGAATGTCGATTGTTTCTTTCTGAAGTTTCTTAGTAGCTCCTTTTTGTGTTCGCCTCTTTGAGAATTTCCTCGTTGGTCTTTTTAGCTGTCCAGGGAACTTTCAACATTCTTCTGAGAAATCCCATCTCTGTGGCCTCTAATTGTATTTTCATTTGTTTGTCTACTGTCCATGATTCGCTTCCAAAAACTAGTATAATTGACAGATTTGCTTAAGTAATTACTTCAGTGTCTTTGAAAGGAAATGTTCGATAATAATACTCAGTATACCGCAGATAATGGGAGCCGCGATAGCTTAGTGGTTAGTGAACTGGACTACCACAGACAAGGGGTAGGGTTCGATCCCAACCGACGGCTTCCGGGTTCACCCAGCCTAAAATGGGTACCGGATTTTTTTCTGGGAAAGTAAAGCAGCACGGGCGTAATACTGACCACATTACCCCAAAAATCATGTGCTGAAGGTCTCTAAAAATATAGGGTCACTAACATCATATTTCCCTATACGCCACTTGGCGTGACGGGGGTACTTTACTTACTTTTATACCACAGATAGAGAAAAGATCAAATATATCATTTTTGTAAGAATTTAAAGTTCCGGAGAATGGATTGATAATAAATTCAAACAAAAAGAGATTGTCATTGTTTGATCAGGTAAAGCGACATAATGACATAGAGAAGGTATATTATATAGGGCGTAGGCCCAGGTAGACGAGAGAGCGGAAGATCATGGAGAAGAACGAGGCAAGATATCACGGACGAGGTAGATAACTGCTGTCGAGTTGGGCGTCTCACGCTGTTTAGAGTCAATCTCAGAGTAGCTGCCATTTGCAACCATTGTAGCTGTCATTTGCAACCATTGTAGCTGTCATTGCAATCACTGTAGCTGTCATTTCAATCACTGTAGCTGTCATTGCAATCATTGTAGATATCATTGCAATCAGTGTAGCTGTCATTGAAACCACTGTAGCTGTCATTGCAACCACTGTAGCTGCCATTTGCAACCATTGTAGCTGTCATTGCAATCCCTGTAGCTGTCATTGCAATCCCTGTAGCTGTCATTGCAACCACTGTAGCTGCCATTTGCAACCATTGTAGCTGTCATTTGCAACCATTGTAGCTGTCACTGCAACCATTGTAGCTGCCATTGCAATCACTGTAGATGTCATTACAATCAGTGCAGCTGGCATTGCAGTCACTGTAGCTGTAATTGCAATCATTGTAGATATCAATGCAATCAGTGTAGCTGTCATTGCAATCACTGTAGCTGTCATTGCAATCATTTTAGATGTCATTGCAATCAGTGTAGCCATCATTGCAATCACTGTAGCTGTCATTGCAATCGCTGTAGCTGTCATTGCAATCACTGTAGCTGTCATTGCAATCACTGTAGCTGTCATTGCAATCACTGTAGCTGTCATTGCAATCAGTGTAGCTGTCATTTCAATCACTGTAGCTGTCATTGCAATCATTGTAGCTGTCATTGCAGCTGTCATTGCAATCACTGTAGCTGTCATTGCAATCATTGTAGCTGTCATTGCAGCTGTCATTGTAGCTGTCATTTCAATCACTGTAGCTGTCATTGGAATCATTGTAGCTGTCATTGCAGCTGTCATTGCAATCACTGTAGCTGTCATTGCAACCATAGTAACTGTCATTGCAACCATTGTAGCTTTCATTGCAACCATTGTAGCTGTCATTAGGACCAAGTTCAAACAGTGCAGGTTAGATGATGATGATTATGATGATGTTTATTATTATAATAATAAAAATAATGATGATGATGATGGTGATGCTGGCATAGATGATGATGATGGTGATGATGATGGTGATGCTTGCATAGATGATGATGGTAGTGATGATGATGGTGATGCTGGCATAGATGATGATGATGGTGATGCTTGCATAGATGATGATGATAGTGATGATGATGGTGATGCTGGCATAGATGATGATGATAGTGATGATGATGGTGATGGTGATGCTTTCATAGATGATGATGATAGTGATGATGATGTTGATGCTGGCATAGATGATGATGATGGTGATGATGATAGTGATGCTGGCATAGATGATGATGATAGTGATGATGATGGTGATGGTGATGCTTTCATAGATGATGATGATAGTGATGATGATATTGATGCTGGCATAGATGATGATGATTGTGATGATGATGGTGATGGTGATGCTTTCATAGATGATGATGATGGTGATGGTGATGAATGCATAGATGATGATGATGGTGATTATGATGGTGATGGTGATGCTGGCATAGATGATGATGATGATGGTGATGATGATGATGGTGATGGTGATGCTTGCATAGATGATGATGATGATAGTGATGATGATGGTGATGCTGGCATAGGTGATGATGATGATGATGATGGTGATGCTGGCATAGATGATGATGATGATGGTGATGATGATGCTGGCATAGATGATGATGATGGTGATGATGATGATGATGCTTGCATAGATGATGATGGTGATGCTGGTATAGATGATGATGATGGTGATGATGATGGTGATGCTGGCATAGATGATGATGATGATGGAGATGATGATGGTGATGCTGGCATAGATGATGATGATGGTGATGATGACGGTGATGGTGATGCTGGCATAGATGATGATGATGGTGATGATGATGGTGATGCTTGCATAGATGATGATGATGATGGTGATGATGATGGTGATGCTGTCATAGGTGATGATGATGATGATGATGGTGATGCTGGCATAGATGATGATGATGATGATGATGATGGTGATGGTTATGCTGGCATAGATGATGATGATGGTGATGATGATGGTGATGCTTGCATAGATGATGATGATGATGGTGATGCTGGTATAGATGATGATGTTGATGATGGTGATGATGATGGTGATGCTGGCATAGATGATGGTGATGGTGATGATGATGGTGATGCTGGCATAGATGATGATGATGGTGATGATGATGGTGATGCTGGCATAGATGATGATGATGGTGATGCTGGCATAGATGATGATGATGGTGATGCTGGCATAGATGATGATGGTGGTGATGCTGGCATAGATGATGATGATGATGGTGATGCTGGCATAGATGATGATGATGGTGATGATGATGGTGATGCTGGCATAGATGATGATGATAGTGATGATGATGGTGATGTTGGCATAGATGATGATGGTGATGCTGATGGTAATGCTGGCATAGATGATGATGATAGTGATGATGATGGTGATGTTGGCATAGATGATGATGATGATGGTGATGCTGATGGTGACGCTGGCATAGATGATGATGATAGTGATGATGATGGTGATGCTGGCATAGATGATGATGATGGTGATGCTGATAGTGATGATGATGGCATAGATGATGATGATGGCATAGATGATGGTGATGATGGCATAGATGATGATGATGGCATAGATGATGATGATGGTGATGCTGATGGTGATGCTGGTATAGATGATGATGATGGTGATGCTGGCATAGATGATGATGATGATGGTGGTGGTGATGATGGCATAGATGATGATGATGATGATGGTGATGATGATGGTGATGCTGGTATAGATGATGATGATGATGGTGATGCTGGCATAGATGATGATGATGATGATGGTGGTGGTGATGCTGGCATAGATGATGATGATGGTGATGATGGCATAGACGATGATGATGGTGATGATGATGATGATGATGGTGATGCTGGCATAGACGATGATGATGGTGATGATGGCATAGATGATGATGATGATGGTGATGCTGGCATAGATGATGATGATGATGATGATGGTGGTGATGCTGGCATAGATGATGATGATGGTGATGATGGCATAGATGATGATGATGGTGATGTTGGCATAGATGATGATGTGGGTGATGATGGTGATGCTGGCAAAGATGATGATGATGATGATGATGGTGATAATGATGGTGATGTTGACGTAGATGATGATGATATTAATGGTGGTGATGATGATGGTGTTGATATTGATAATAATTTAGATGGTGTTGATGATATGATGATGATGATGACGACGATGGCCATATCAATGATGATGAGACATTGATCGGAACTACACAACTGTTTCATTATATTTGAAGTATATTGACCTCTCGGCCTGCTGCTCACGGAGTGTGTCGGCCAGAACTCTCGACGTGGTATACAGGTTAAACAGTACACACGCAGTATCCAGATTAAACAGAACACACGCAGTATCCAGATTAAACAGAACACACGCAGTATCCAGGTTAAACAGAACACACGCAGTATCCATGTTAAACAGAGCATGCAGACTAACCAGATTAAACAGAACATGCAGACTAAACAGGTTAAACAGAACCAGATGACTACATTTCCTTCCCACAGAACATTTAATCTCAGTTTTTAGTTAGTTTTCTTGCTGTTCTTGCATCTAGGGTCCAATGACTGGCATTGGTAGCACAACGTTTGAATGAAGATTGTATGGTAGAGTACCCGTTTTGCCATTAGTTATTTCTTAATTCGACAATAGTGGTGATATTTGGCCAATGATTTAACAAGCTTTGATGCATCTTGAGTCTAATTCTGCTGTTTTTGATTTGTTGTTTGCCACTAAACTTCCTGTTATTTAAACTCCTCTACTTTTTTTAGTTGCCTGCCGTCTATAGTTATGTTGATATTCTATTTCTCTTTTGCGATATTCATGACTTCAGTTTTGTTGATGTTGATTTTTATGTTGTATTTTGTGAATGTGCTGTTGAGCCTATTTAAGTGTTTTTGTAGGTCTTCTATTTTGCCATGTATTAGTGCCCGATTGTCTGTAAATAAAAGTTCGTTGATCTCCTCTGTCTCTGATGGGTTGGCTAGCTTGCATATATGGTCCATGTATGTAATAAATAGTAGGGGGTATAGTACGCACCCCTGTCTTACACTTGATCTAACTTCAAAGTGGTCTGTGTAGTCTCCTGCTGTTCTGACTATGCAGCTGCTGTTCTGACTATGCAGCTGCTGTTCTGACTATGCAGCTGCTGTTCTGACTATGCAGCTGCTGTTGATGTAGAGACTTTTGATTAGGTTGGTTATATGTTGGCTTACTCCGTATGTTGTTGGTACCTCCCATAGTTGTTTTCTGTTTACGTGGTCGAATGTTTTTTCCTGGTCAATGAAAGCTGTGTACAAATTTGGATTGTGTTCTGTCGTCTTATCTGTGAGCCGTTTTAAAGTGAATAGAGCATCAGTGCATCCTCTAATACTTATATCATACAAATCAAAGTCAAGGGTTTTATTAAGACGTTCTAGCACCGCAGCGTGAATGTCTGTTAGTGAGGCATTGCCTGGTGTGAGATATCAGTTTTGTTTCAGTGATATGATTTCACTTGTTTTAATTATTTCTAAATATCATGACATTTTGTTTTCTTCTTTCAGTAATTTCTTTCATAAGAAATGCCCCACATGTTGTGCAATGTGTTGAAGATAACAAGAGATACCCCTAAGGTTTCCTGGTGTGTCGGAGAGAACAAGAGATACCCCTGATGTTTCTTGATGTGTCGGAGAGAACAAGAGATACTCCTGATGTTTCCTGATGTGTCGGAGAGAACAAGAGATACCCCTGATGTTTCCTGATGTGTCGGAGAGAACAAGAGATACCCCTGATGTTTCCTGATGTGTCGGAGAGAACAAGAGATACTCCTGATGTTTCCTGATGTGTCGGAGAGAACAAGAGATACCCCTGATGTTTCCTGATGTGTCGGAGAGAACAAGAGATACTCCTGATGTTTCCTGATGTGTCGGAGAGAACAAGAGATACTCCTGATGTTTCCTGATGTGTCGGAGAGAACAAGAGATACCCCTGATGTTTCCTGATGTGTCGGAGATAACAAGAGATACCCCTGATGTTTCCTGATGTGTCGGAGATAACAAGAGATACCCCTGATGTTTCCTGATGTGTCGGAGATAATAAGAGATATCCCTAAGGTTTCCTGGTGTGCCGGAGAGAACAAGAGATACTCCTAAGGTTTCCTGGTGTGTCGGAGATAACAAGAAAAATACAATGAAATCGTTCAACAAGAATTTCTCTATTTTTAGAAGGGGCATACGTCCAGCCATGTTGGAATCATGTCAGCGGCTCCAACAAAAGGAAGACGCAACACAACTGCTGTATACACTTGAAGGACACAACATATAACCTGCAGGTGCGTCTAGTCATTTTGATAAACACTTGGTCCCACGAGTACCTATTTATGCTTTGAGCATATTTATAATATCACTTTGTTGACACTTCGGTGCTTTTTTTTATTATTGGCTACAGTACTCTTTAACTCCCATATTGTACATTATCTTCTCGATATAACATAAACAACAATGGGCATGCACAAACAATTATGTTATCTTCAAAATAAAGAAAAACGGAAAGATCTCACTGATGAATTAATGTATACAGGGCCGTGTACTGAGTCCTTATAATCGCTGACTCTATTAACACCATACTCCGGCTACCATGAATAGTTCTGACGTCACTCAACATGGCTACAATAGAGAAGTGATATTTTGGGGAAACAATAACCTTGGTCCCAATCACAAGAGAAGACAGAGCGGGACGAATGTTTGTTATGTTACAATTGTTGGCAGGGGACATCACTACTGCTATATTGGTGAATACCTGAGTGTAGTACCGGATGTATGTCGTACATTCAAAACCATGTATTTTTTAACATGGGAAATTATTTTTAAACAGTTACGGGAAATTTATAATATGTCGAATTTATATATTTGGATAAGAGATCTAAATATAGCTGTTGCTTTAGAAGACCAAGGCACAAATACGGGAGTTATCGCTTACACATATTTCTGCTATTCCAAAAGTGAAGTGATACTGGAAATCGTTATAGTTTTAGGCGCCATTTTATTAATTAAACTGGAACCGAATGTTTCAGAATGTAGGAGGAACAAGAAATGTGAAATTGGACCGTTAATTTCAGGTCACACCTTCGATAAAAACAGGAGACGGGTTGTTATCAGCAGCCAGAAGAAAGGAGATCGCATGAGTCGAAATGGCGATACTGTTGGTATCCAACAACGAGGACTATATAGATTCCCTTGTCTGATTTACGAGCCAGCTCTACTCAAAGAGAAAGGCCAGACGATACTTTTCTGTTTGTGCTCTGACTTTTCGTGTGAATTAAATAGTTCAAGCGGTAGTTATGTCTGCCAGACTTTTGGCAAAAGTACGCTCCCTGTAGTACAACTAAAATGTAGGTCAACTAAACATATACCACAGGCCTCCTGCTTGGCAAACAGCCAATCCCATCTCATGTTTAGTTTTGATTCTCTAAACAGTAACAACCAAGAACTGTCTATGAGTATCCCTAATGTATCTTTGCCCCATCGGAGCCCTATCGATCATAGATGTCCGTGTACTGGAATTAATACACAATATCTACAACACAGATGTAAGTCACTAGATTACAGAGTGCAGGATACATACACCAAGAAAGAACAACGTGATGCTACATTCAGTCTAGCTCCATATAACGACACAAATCTACATTTCTTTCCCAATTTCCACAAAAAATTCCATCATCATCATCATCTAGTTGATCAACGACAAAATAATGAAAAAGGGCACCGCTATCTACCTCATGTTTCAGAAAAGTGTCAAACACTGGAAGACAAAATACCACAAGATAGAAGCACTTTTAGAAAACACAATCACAGTTTCAATACAATAACAAGCCAAGGAAGGTGCTCTTTATCGACATCAGACCAGGCCAAAGCTTCACCAAGATACTTCTGCTGGAGCTTCCTACCAAGCCCTTTCTTAACAAGGTCGAGTTGCGGCGCTTCACACGAACGATCTTCATCTCACATAAACCCATACCAGAGGGAATCAAATAGATCTCTGTGGATTTGTATTCTATCTTTTATGTTGCTTCATGTTCACTTCTTCGGATTACCCACTGCTTGTGCTCAAGGATTAATTGGTGAGTTCTTTGTAGAGTTTGAGTGTATCCTTATCATTGATATATGCAATATTATCATTTTTCTTTGCCGTTTTGTTATCTTATCACCAGATCTATTCCTCTCCTTCTTAATTAATGGCTCTCTATCATTCTATATATTTTAACCAACACTTGCACTCTTATCTAAAACACTGCCTCTCTATTATTCTATATACATTAACTAACATTTGCACTCTTTTATCTAAAACACTGGCTCTCTATTATTCTATATACATTAACTAACATTTGCACTCTTTAACTAAAACACTGGCTCTCTATTATTCTATATACATTAACTAACATTTGCACTCTCTTATCTAAAACACTGGCTCTCTATTATTCTATATACATTAACTAACATTTGCACTCTCTTATCTAAAACATATTTCAGCAAAATTGCTTGCTTGCTTACGCTCCCCGATGACTAAAGTATTCTAGAGTATTCGTAGACTGTAGAATTCCTTTTCGTCATCCGCCCTTAAAATGACGTTAAGTGGGCGTGTCTACGTTGTGTTGTGGTTTGCAGTATAACTGTTATATTTTCCGCCTTTCGGCCCAACACATCCGACTTCAGCATGACATTTGTGAGTACCGGGTTGTCTTCCCTCTTCGATCCCTACTCGCTTGGCCAGACTAGACAGGTTAGTCTGTTACTAGAGGCACCACGGAGAGGTGGAGCAGGGTCTGGATGGTTCTGGTTCACCGATCCTGGCGCAAGCCATCAGCTGTGGTTCACTGACAACTTCCAGCTCTAGTGCCCTCCGTTTCAGCAAAATAAGTATCCTCTTGAACTGCAACACGATTTAAGCAACACTAGAGTTATCTGAACAAGTTTCAACTGTGGACGTAAGAACAAAATAAGAGTTACAAAGCCTGGTAGTGAATCTCCAGACTTGCAGAGTTATAGTGTTCTATGTGCCGTCTCCGCTAGCGATAAACTAACTAAACATTTTATCTTATTGAAAACGTATTTAAAACAAAAAAAAAAAAAAAAAAAAAAAAAAAAAATTCACAATCTCTTAGCATGAAGTTATTTCGATAAACACACTCACTTTTTTTCAGAAGAACATATATCGATAAACACCGACAATCAGCAAGAACATTTTTATATCAATAAACACTGATACCAAACAAGAACATGTTTCAATAAACACTGACACTCACTCAGCAAAAACATATTTTAATAAATGCAGACACTCACTCAACAAAAACATATTTCAATAAACACTGACACTCACTCAACAAAAACATATTTTAATAAATGCAGACACTCACTCAACAAAAACATATTTTAATAAATACTGACACTCACTCAACAAAAATATATTTTAATAAATGCAGACACTCACTCAACAAAAACATATTTTAATAAATACTGACACTCACTCAACAAAAACATTTTAATAAATACAAACACTCACTCAACAAAAACATATTTTAATAAATACTGACACTCACTCAACAAAAATATATTTTAATAAATGCAGACACTCACTCAACAAAAATATATTTTAATAAATGCAGACACTCACTCAACAAAAATATATTTTAATAAATGCAGACACTCACTCAACAAAAATATATTTTAATAAATACTGACACTTCTCAGCAGTTAACATATTTCGACAGACATGGTCATAGGGGGAAATAACAAATTCATGCACAAATTAAAATGGGCTGACAATATAAAATAGTAGAATGGGATACTAGTCAAAGAGTGTACCAGCAATGCAACAAAGTTAGGATGGTGTTCCATGATGGCCAAGCTTCGTGAACGCTTTCATCAGCGCTATTTTTATAAAGAAATGTTCAGCGCAACTCTATCATCTCATAACATCATCATCATGTACCATACCGGTTGGCGTAGACGATCATGTCCTTCAACAATCTTCTATCTACAGTGCATCGTATCATTTCTGTTGTTGACTGTTTTCCATGCCATGACACCAAGCTATCCAGTATTTTCTCTCTTTGTCGTCGGCGATCTCTCTTTCCTTTTATTTTGCCAGTTGTAACCAAATATATTGTAACAACTGGAAAAGTTGAGGGACGAAGAGATAGAGGGAAGCAAAGAGAAAAAATAACGGACAGCTTAAGAGAATGGCTTGGCAGAATGTCAACAACAGAAATGATAAATAGCTGCCGAGATTGAAAGTTGTGGAGAGACATGATCACCTACGCCAGTAGGCCTGGTACTTGATGATGATGAACCAAGTATTCAAAATTTCCTCTTCTCATGATGTGCCCGAAAAATGTTGATTGTTTCTTTCTGATGTTTCTTAGGAGCTGCATTTTTGCGTTGGCCTCTTTGAGAACTTCCTCATTGGTCTTTTTAGCTGTCCAGGGAACTTTCAACATTCTTCTGAGAAATTCCATCTCTGTGGCCTCTAATCGTCTTTTCATTTGTTTGTCTACTGTCCATGATTCGCTTCCATAGGTAGAAGCCATTGGTCCTATATAGCACCGATGAACTCTCTTTCTCATTTCTATTGACATAGATTTGTTGCATAAGATATTTTTCATTTTCTGAAATGCTATTTTGGCCTGAGCTAGTCTGTTTTTTATTTCTGTGGTGCATCTTCCATCTGAAGTTATTATTGTGCCCAAGTATTTCTGATGTTGCACTTGTTTTCAATTTGTCCTGTTTATTTGTCTGCTGCATGCTGGTGATGATTGTTTTTTTTTTTCGATATGACCATTACAGTAATCCCCCAGTTATTGCGGTCAATAGGGACCAGAACCGCCCGCGTTAAGTGAAAAACCACGAAGTAGTGTCACCCTCTCATTTTTAACATACGTACATTTTTTGTGTATGTATAATATCAATAAGTGTATATGGTTCGTTGGTTGGGTTCACCCGATGACTAAAGTATTCTAGAGTATCCTGGTAGACTAGAATATTCCTCTTCATCATCCGCCCTTACAAGGACGTAGTGGACGTGTCTGTGTTGTGTTGTGGTTTGCAGTATAAATGTTATATTTGCGCCTTTCGGCCCAACACATCCGACTTCAGCACGACATTTTTGAGTACCGGATTGTCTTCCCTCTTCGATCCCTGCACGCTAGGCCAGACTAGACATGTTAGTCTGTTACTGGAGGCACTGCGGAGAGGTGGAGCAGGGTCTGGATGGTTTTGGTTCACCGATCCTGGCGCAAACCATCAGCTGTGGGTCGTTGACAACTTCAAGTTCTGGTGCTGGTAGGCGCGCCTTCGCCTCCATAAGTGTATATGAAACCATATAAGTGCATATGTTATCATTAGAACATTAAAGAATAGTTTCAAAAATATAAATAAAATATTAATAGTATAAATAACATACATAAAATAATGTTTTGTTTTTTTTTATAATTCCTCAATTTTGAATGTTTGAACAATCGGCGATGTACTGAGGCCGCCATAAATGAACCGCGAAGTAGCGAGGGATGCCTGTACTTCTGTTTTCTTACTATTCACACTGAGACCTTTCTTGTTCCTTTATCCCATAACATAAATATAGTATATATATATATAAACATAGAAAATCATTTTTAAAAACCAAGCCCTGAAGGTCTCATTGACTTTATTCTATCATCGGCAACTATTGCAACATGAGTGACATTGACTTTATTCTATCATCGGCAACTATTGCAACATGAGTGACATTGACTTTATTCTATCATCGGCAACTATTGCAACATGAGTGACATTGACTTTATTCTATCATCGGCAACTATTGCAACATGAGTGACATTGACTTTATTCTATCATCGGCAACTACTGCAACATGAGTGACATTGACTTTATTCTATCATCGGCAACTACTGCAACATGAGTGACATTGACTTTATTCTATCATCGGCAACTACTGCAACATGAGTGACATTGACTTTATTCTATCATCGGCAACTACTGCAACATGAGTGACATTGACTTTATTCTATCATCGGCAACTACTGCAACATGAGTGACATTGACTTTATTCTATCATCGGCAACTACTGCAACATGAGTGACATTGACTTTATTCTATCATCGGCAACTACTGCAACATGAGTGACATTGACTTTATTCTATCATCGGCAACTATTGCAACATGAGTGACATTGACTTTATTCTATCATCGGCAACTATTGCAACATGAGTGACATTGACTTTATTCTATCATCGGCAACTACTGCAACATGAGTGACATTGACTTTATTCTATCATCGGCAACTACTGCAACATGAGTGACATTAACTTTATTCTATCATCGGCAACTATTGCAACATGAGAGACATTGACTGGCGACGTTTCTTGTGTTCATTGACCAAAAATGAGTATCACCGAGCCGTTACGACTAAATGTTTGTCGGAACGCGTTCCAGAGCATTCCAGCTACAAAAAAATGTCCTGCGGCACATGATACTGATTCTTTTACTAGCATCTAGATGCTTTTTTTCCAGACTGGTGTTCTTTCATAGTTAATAAAAAAATTGTTCATAACTGGTATTCTTTTTGAATTAGATAAGTAGTTCTAATAACTGGTATTTTTTCTGAATTAGATAAGTAGTTCTCATAACTGATATTTTTTTCTGAATTAGTTAAGTAGTTCTCATAAGTGATATTCCTTCAGAATTAGCCAAGTATTTCTCATAAGTGATATTCTTTCCAAAAGAACAAAATATTTCTCATAACTGGCATTCGTTTACGGACAAGTTCACATTTTAAATACACTACAATACTCTCTAATTAAAACGCTATTTCTGCCTATACACCGAAATACTCTCGAATCTATATTCTTCCAAACAAAGAGCCCCATAAACTTCTATTCCCTTTGAGACCTAATTCTCCATTGACCATCCGTCCCTGGGTGCTATAGTAAGCATCTTTCCCTTCACTCCCTTATTCGACCACACAATAACGTATAGATGAGGACTTTGCTGGAGTCAAGAAGCCCTTCAAACTCTCAGAGCTCACTCATTGTCTGAACATCTGCAGTTGGATACGCAAAACCTACAAGTGAATCTTTTGTATTTTTTTGCTGGTGTTATATTTCGTATTCACAAATGAAATTCCTCTTTCAATTTTCGTTAAGATTCATTCATTTATTTATCCCACCGTTCCGGGAGGTCTGAACAGTGTTCAGGTTTTCAGAGCTTCTCTGACAAATCCTGAACTTTAAAAATGTGTTAGACTCAAACCGAAACGCTTTCCTCATTGAAGGGACCCCCCCAGGGGGGGAACTAGACATGAATACACACTTCAGACCTGGTCCCTCCGTGCACTAGCGTCTCTGATGCTCTTTCCTCGCTCACTCTCACTGTATTTTTCTATGTGTTTATAGCGACCTTTCTTTATATCGAATTGAACAATGAGACCTTAATATGTTGTTGGAGATGCCCTGACACAAGAGTACTACTGTGTGGACGGTTCTCATATTTATGGCTACAGAGTCTTTATGATAGAACAGTAAATTGCAACAAAATCAGGAGCTGTCAAACAAGAACAAATGAGTTTCTAGAAGGTGGGGAAACAACGCGGGTTTGAATATTGAAATAAAAAAAACAAAAAATACAAGTTATTGATTATAATATGTTGGATAATAGATATTCTGATGGGTTTTTTTTTATATAATTGATATTCTGACATGTTTGATGATTGTTATTATAACCTGTTGATAATCCTTCGATGATTACCACTCTTCTACATATGCCCTTAAAATAACTTTACATAAACGTTCATATGTTGTGTTAGATTGACTGCATGAACTGGGATGTTTACTTCCTTCGCTTCAATACATCCGACTTTTGTACGACATTTTAGGAACTGGTTTGCCTTCCATCTTAGAATCCTACATCTTTAGACTGTTTTCAGGCTCATCGTGGAAAGGTCGAATAGGATCTTCATCAGTTCTAATGCAACCAATCAGCTAGGAGTTACTGATTACTTTCAGTCCACGCGCTATTTGGGCGGCATACACCCACGTTGTGTTTTGTATATCTGAAGACTTATCACTAGAACTACATTAAATTAGAAGAAAGCAGTTATTTTACTTATTGGCTTGTTGGAGAAGTTAATTCTTTTTTCCGACAGCTTCAGTGCAATACTAAATCTTCAGTATCAGCAGATGCCACATCTGTGGAGACCTTGAATAGGACCAGATTGGTTATTGAGTTATTTGCGGGTCATCGTCATTCCACTCCGGACATGTCCATAGGTGCTCAGATCCCCTCCTCAGCAAATCCCTCAGTGTCCAGCGACTGATGACTCCAGTTCTGTGTTGGTTGATAAGTCTTCTTACATGCCCACTAAGTTTCTCATTTCTGGCTGCAACGATTGGTTTACAAGAAGGTAATACGTCAACAAAAAAAGTAGTTTCCCTCCCTTCCATGCTAGACGTATGGTGTTAGTGGCATTATGATCCATGACCTCGGCACATTGCTAGGTCACGTGGTCGGTATCACGCCAGATCGATTTGCTTCTCATTACAATTTCAAATACTCATTTTTAGAGGCTGGATGAACCACGAATCCTTGTCTCTTCGAAAAAAAACTTTTTTTTATCAGGAAGCGAGCACTCTAACCGCTCAGCCAGAGGGGCTCCATGGTAAGAGGTGATACAACAAGTAAACACATCAATAAAGATACAGATATCTTCTTGGTTTGTGGTGGTAACCATGTAATGTCGATGTTTCGTTCCAGGACATAAATGATATCTTCTGTCTAAGAATTTCATACATAAATGCGCACATGACACAATAAACAATAGAAGGAAGACAAAGAGATAGACATCTCGAGGTTACGTCAGGTAGAATCGTAGAATCGGCGTTGACATAAGACTGGAAGATCACTGAGGAGGGAATGACTAATAGTTCTCCAAGCCGCATTGAAATGAAAATATCGTTTATTTAATAAGCAAGCACATGAGACATCTTTAGTGCATCCGCGGGAATTGCAGTGTTCGAACCAAGCTAGTTACAGCAGGCACGATTAACTCTTTCAGTACGGAACGTTTTTATCAATTTAGCGGTCAAGATTTCAGAGACAAAATTGTACATGTATTTAAATATTAATCTACATGTTTATATTTATCTAGCACTTAACATATTATATATGAAGGTTTAGATAATTAAACAAGAAATTAGATTTCACACATACCAAGATGATACAAGACATGTAATAAAATATGGTTTGATGACGGTTTACACTAATCAAAATGAGAGTGACGCACTGTGCGGCTAAACGTCCGAAGTCGGCATGGCGCATGGTGCGGCGAAACGTACAGGAAGAGCTCAGACGCCAATATCGAAACGTTTGCATGGTTTTCTATTAGATTTTGTGTGTCTGTTAGTGAAATGAGGTTCTTAAAGTGAGTACGATAAAATAGGTTAGAGTATAGGTATCCAGACAGGTGGTAGGATAGCGGCGTACAAATGTACAGCAGTGGAACAAATGATAGGACATGTAGGGAGACACGGGGAGGAGACAGTGTCAGGTGGTAGACCAGCGGCGGAACAAATACAGAACATGTAGGGTGACACGGGGAGGAGAGAATGTCAGGTGGTAGAACAGCGGCGGAACAAATACAGGA
Source organism: Megaustenia siamemsis (assembly GCA_032433765.1). Lineage (NCBI taxonomy): Eukaryota > Metazoa > Mollusca > Gastropoda > Stylommatophora > Ariophantidae > Megaustenia > Megaustenia siamemsis. The sequence goes on along the minus strand of JAVIAB010000145.1, from coordinate 33,772,136 downwards.
CATGTAAGGAGACACGGGGAGGAGACAGTGTCAGGTGGTAGACCAGCGGCGGAACAAATACAGAACATGTAGGGAGACACGGGGAGGAGACAGTGTCAGGTGGTAGACCAGCGGCGGAACAAATACAGAACATGTAGGGAGACACGGGGAGGAGACAGTGTCAGGTGGTAGACCAGCGGCGGAACAAATACAGAACATGTAGGGAGACACGGGGAGGAGACAGTGTCAGGTGGTAGACCAGCGGCGGAACAAATACAGAACATGTAGGGAGACACGGGGAGGAGACAGTGTCAGGTGGTAGACCAGCGGCGGAACAAATACAGAACATGTAGGGAGACACGGGGAGGAGACAGTGTCAGGTGGTAGACCAGCGGCGGAACAAATACAGGACATGTAGGGAGACACGGGGAGGAGACAGTGTCAGGTGGTAGACCAGCGGCGGAACAAATACAGGACATGTAGGGAGACACGGGGAGGAGACAGTGTCAGGTGGTAGACCAGCGGCGGAACAAATACAGAACATGTAGGGAGACACGGGGAGGAGACAGTGTCAGGTGGTAGACCAGCGGCGGAACAAATACAGAACATGTAGGGAGACACGGGGAGGAGACAGTGTCAGGTGGTAGACCAGCGGCGGAACAAATACAGGACATGTAGGGAGACACGGGGAGGAGATAGTGTCAGGTGGTAGACCAGCGGCGGAACAAATACAGAACATGTAGGGAGACACGGGGAGGAGACAGTGTCAGGTGGTAGACCAGCGGCGGAACAAATACAGGACATGTAGGGAGACACGGGGAGGAGACAGTGTCAGGTGGTAGACCAGCGGCGGAACAAATACAGAACATGTAGGTGACACGGGGAGGAGAGAATGTCAGGTGGTAGAACAGCGGCGGATCAAATACAGGACATGTATGGAGACACGGGGAGGAGACAGTGTCAGGTGGTAGACCAGCGGCGGAACAAATACAGGACATGTAGGGAGACACGGGGAGGAGACAGTGTCAGGTGGTAGACCAGCGGCGGAACAAATACAGGACATGTAGGGAGACACGGGGAGGAGACAGTGTCAGGTGGTAGACCAGCGGCGGAACAAATACAGAACATGTAGGGAGACACTGGGATGAGAGAATGTCAGGTGGTAGAACAGCTGTGGAACAATTGATAGGATATGTAGTGAGACAAGGGGAGGATAGAGAGTCAGGTGGTAGGACAGCGGAGGAACAAATGAAAGGACATATAGTGAAAAACGAGGAGGAGAGAGTGACAGGTGGTAGGATAGCGGCTGACAAAAAGATAGGACATGTAGGGAGACAGGGGGAGGATAGAATGACAGGTGATAGGACAGCGGCAGAACAAATGTTTGGATGTGTGAGGCACGGGGAAGAGAGTGACAGGTATTGATAGGACAGCGGTGGAACAAATTATAGGACATGTAGTGAGACACGGAGAGGAGAGAGTGTCAGGTGATAGGACATCGGCGGAACAAATTATAGGACATCTAATGAGACACGGAGAGGAGAGAGTGTCAGGTGATAGGACATTGGTAGAACAAATGATAGGACATGTAGTGAGAGACACGGTGAGGAGAAAGTGACAGGTGGTAGGACATTGGCGTAACAAATGATAGGACATGTAACGAGACACAGTGAGGAGAGAGTGACAGGTGATAGGACATCGGTGGAACAAATGATAGGACATGTGAGACACGGGAGGAGAGAGTGTCAGGTGGTATTACAGCGGCGGAACAAATTATAGGACATGTGAGACACGGGGAGGAGAGAGTGTCATTTGGTAGGACAGAGACGGGAACAAATGATAGGACAATCAGGGAGACACGGGGAGGAGAGAGTATCAGGTGGTAGGACAGCGGCGGAACAAATGATAGGACATGTAAGGAGACACGGGGTGGAGAGAGTAGCAGGTGGTAGGACCGCGGCGGAACAAATGATAGGAGATGTAATGAGATAAGGGGAGGGTATCAGGTGGTAGGACAGCGGAGGAAAAAATGGTAATACAAGTGAGACATGGGGAGAAGAGAGTGTCATGTGGTAGAACAGAGGTGGACAAATGATAGGACATGTGAGACACAGGGCGGAGAAAGATTGTCTGGTGGTAGTACATCAGTCAAACAAATGATAGGACATGTAGGGAGACTCGGGGAGGAGAGAGAGTCAGGTGGTAGGACAGCGGCGGAACAAATTATAGGACATGTAGGGAGACACAGGGAGGAAAGAGTGTCAGATGGTAGGACAGCGGCGGAAGAAATGATAGGACATGTGAGACATGGGGAGGAGAGAGAGTGTTAGGTGGTAAAACAGTGGTGGAACAAATGATAGAACATGTAGGGAGACACGAGGAGAGAGTGTCAGGTCGTAGGACTGTAGCGAACCAAGTGATGGGACTTGTAGGAAGACACGGGTAGGAGAGATTGTCAGGTGGTAGTACAGCTGCGGGACAAATATAAGACATGTAGTGAGACACGGGGAGGGTAGAGTGACAGGTGATAGGACATCGGCGGAACAAATTATAGGACGTGTAGTGAGACACGGGGAGGAGTGAGTGTCAGGTGATAGGACATCGGTTGAACAAATGATAGGAAATCTAGTGAGACACGGGGAGAATAGAGTGACAGGTGATAGGACATCGGTGGAACAAATTATAGGACATGTAGTGAGACACGGGGAGGAGTGAGTGTCAGGTGATAGGACATCGGTTGAACAAATGATAGGAAATCTAGTGAGACACGGGGAGAATAGAGTGTCAGATAATAGTACAGCGGCGCAACAAATGATAGACCATGACGTAGACACGGGGAGGATAGAGTGACAGGTGATAGGACATTGGCAGAACAAATGATAGGACATGTAGTGAGATACGGGGAGGAGAGAGTGCCAAGTGGTTGTACAGAGGCGGAACACATTTTAGGACATGTAGTAAGAAGCGGTGAGGAGAGAGTGACAGGTGGTAGGACATCAGTGGAACAAATGATATGACATATGAGATACGGGGAGGAGAGAGTGTCAGGTGGTAGTACAGCGGCGGAACAAGTGATAGGACATGTAGTGAGACACGGGCAGGAGAGAATATCATGTGGTAGAACAGCGGCGGAACAAATGATAGGACATGTAGCGAGATTCGGGGAGGAGAGAGTGTCAGGTGGTAGTACAGCGTCAAAACATGTGATAGGACATGTGGTGAGACATGGGGAGGAGAGAGTGGCAAGTAGTAATACAGCGGCGGGACAAGTGATAGGACATGTAGGGAGATACGGGAATGAGAGAGTGTTAGTTGGTAGTACAGCGGTGGAACAAATGATAGGACATGTAGTGAGACACGGGGATGAGAGAGTGATAGTTGGTAGTACAGCGGTGGAACAAATGATAGGACATGTAGTGAGACACGGGGATGAGAGAGTGTTAGTTGGTAGTACAGCGGTGGAACAAATGATAGGACATGTAGTGAGACACGGGGATGAGAGAGTGTTAGTTGGTAGTACAGCGGTGGAACAAATGATAGGACATGTAGGTAGATACGGGGAGGAGAGAGTGACAGGTGGTAGTACAGCGGCGGAACAAGTGATAGGACATGTAGTGAGACACGGGTAGGAGAGAATATCAGGTGGTAGGACAGCGGCGGAACAAATGATAGGACATGTAGGGAGATACGGGGAGGAGAGAGTGACAGGTGGTAGTACAGCGGCGGAACAAGTTCCCTGACATGTAGTGAGACACGGGTAGGAGAGAATATCAGGTGGTAGGACAGCGGCGGAACAAATGATAGGACATGTAGGGAGATACAGGGAGGAGAGAGTGTCAGGTGGTAGTGCAGCGTAAAAACATGTGATATGACATGTAGTGAGACATGGGGAGGAGAGAGTGGCAAGTAGTAGTACAGCGGCGGGACAAATGATAGGACATGTAGTGAGACACGCGGAGGACAGTGTGTCAGGTGGTAGTAAAGTGGTGGAAAAAATTATAGGACATGTGAGACACGGGGACGAGAGAGTGTCAGGTGGTAGGACAGCGGCGGAACAAATGATAGGACATGCAATGAATTACGGGGAGGAGACCTCGGTTTCAGTTGGTAGGATAGCGGCGGAAAAAGTGATAGGAAATGAGAGACACAGGGAAGAGAGTGACAGGTGGTAGAGCAACGGTTGAAAGAATGATATGACAAGAAGGAGAGAGTGATAGGTGGTAGGACAAAGGCGAAACAAGTGATAGGACATGTATTGAGACGCGGGGAGGAGTGAAAGACAGGTGGTAGGATAGCGGCGGAACAAGTGATAGGAAATGTAGTGAGACACACGGAGGAGAGAGTGTCAGATGGTAGTACAGCGGCGGAACAAATGATAGGAAATGTGAGACACAGGGAGCAGAGAGTTACAGGTGGTAGGACAGCGGCGGAACAAATGATAGGACATGTAGTGAAATACCGGTATGAGAGAGTGTTAGGTGGTAGTACAGCAGTGGAACAAATTATTGGACATGTGAGACACGGGGAGGAGAGAGTGTCAGATGGTAGGACAGTGGAGGAACAAATGATAGGACATGTGAGACACGGGGAGGGGAGAGTGTCAGGAGTTAGTACAGCGTCGGAACAAATGATAGGACATGTAGGGAATCACGGGGAAGATAGAGTGGCAGATGGTAGGATAGCGGTGGAACAAGTGATAGGACATGTAGTTAGACATGGGGAGGAGAGAGTGACAGGTGGTATAACAGTGGCGGATCAAGTGATAGGACATGTAGTTAGACATGGGGAGGAGAGAGTGTCAGGAGGTAGGACAGTGGCGGTTCAAGTGATAGGACATGTAGTTAGACATTGGGATGAGAGAGTGTCAGGTGGTAGGACAGTGGCGGATCAAGTGATAGGACATGTAGTTAGACATGGGGAGGAGAGAGTGACAGGTGGTAGGACAGTGGTTTAACAAGTTATAGGGCATATAGGGAGACACGGGTAGGAGTGAGTGACAGATAGTAGGACAGCGGTGGAACAAGTGGTTGGAATTGTAGTGAGACACGGGGTGGAGAGAGTGGCAGGTGGTAGGACAGCTGTGGAAGAAGTGATAGGACATGTAGTGAGACACGGGGATGAGAGAGTGACAGGTGGTAGGACAGCGGCGGGTGCAATTCATAGGGCATGAATGGAGACACAGTGAGGAGAGAGCATCAAGTCGTTGTACAGTGGTGCAACAAATGATAGGACATGTATTTAGAGAGGGTGAGGAGAGAGTGACAGGTGGTAGGACAGCGATGGAACAAGTGATACGACATGTAGTTAGACACGAGTGTCTCGTGGTTGGACATCGGCGGAAGAAATGATAGGACATGTAGGGAGACACGGGGAAGAGAGAGAGTGACAGGTGGTAGGACAGCGGCGGAATAAGTGATAGGACAAGAAAAGAGACACGGGGAGGAGAGAGTATCAAGTTGTTGTACAGCGGTGCAACAAATGATAGAACATATAGGGAGACACGGGAAGGAGAGAGTGTCAGGTTGTGTGCAAGTCATTGGGCCACTTTGTGTGAGTGATGTATGGGACAGGCAGTGGCACATAAAATGTTTGTGGGCAGATGGTGAAATGAGTAATGATGATGAGACAGTTGAGGGTGGTGAAAAAAGTAATGGGAGAGGTAATGGGAGAAGTGGGAAGAGAGATATTCGTATCAGTTTTGAGACAGGTAATGAGACAGGTGTTGACACTGGTGGTGGGACAGGTGGTGATACAAGTGATGAGACAGGTGATGACACTGGTGGTGAGAATCATGTTGAGACAGGTCATAAGACAGGTGGTAAGAGAGATTTGGAAGGTTTTGGTGAGATCTCGGTAAAAAGACAGGTGATGAGACAGGTGATGAGACAGGTAGTGAAACAGGTGATGAGACAGGTGATGAGACAGGCGGTGAGACAGGTGATGAGACAGGTGATGAAACAGGTAGTGAAACAGGTGATGAGACAGGTGATGAGACAGGTGGTGAGACAAGTGATGAGACAGGTGAAGAGACAAGTGGTGAGACAGGTGATGAGACAGGTGATGAGACAAGTGATGAGACAGGTGATGAGACAGGTAGTGAGACAGGTGATGAGACAGGTGATGAGACAAGTGATGAGACAGGTGGTGAGAAAGGTGATGAGACAGGTCGTGAGACAGGTGGTGAGACAGGTGATGAGACAGGTCGTGAGACAGGTGGTGAGACAGGTGATGAGACAGGTAACAAGATAACGTACGCATTATGTGCGTACTAGAGAGATGATTAAGATTCACGGTGAAAAGATTAATCAAGCACGTGGTGAAAAGTAGTGATAAGACAGTGGTGATGTTTGTGATGAGGTAGATGGTGAGATTCAACTGAGAGTATTACACAACAGGCCATTTTTTGGAATCCCCAGGGGAAAAGACAAAGAGGAAGACCAAGGAATTCTTGGAGAAGACAGATTGAAGCAGAGATGAAGATGATGGGGAAGACATGGAATGATCTTAAAAGAATTGCAAAAAACAGAACGACTTGGAAAGTGTTTGTTGAAGACCTATGCTCCACTGGGAGCTAAAAGGTAGAAGATGGTGAGATTGGGAATCAGAAAGTTGGTGAGATACATTCTGAAGAAAAATAAAGAGATAAATAACAAGACTGACGATACAAAAACTGGAAACAAAACTGGAACAATATTCGCAACAGAAATGGTGTCCATGAGTTGCCCCATGAGAAGCGTTGATCGTGAAGTACTTAAGTCATAAAGGGAGAGAACTTCATAGTTATTTATAGAACAGCTCCTCTAGGAATGCTTGAATGAGTGGCTTAATGACCAGGTGTAGAAGTTGAGGACAGACTGAAGAAGAATGTGAATGTAGACACGTGAAAGGGTTCATGCAAGACAAGAGTCTAACCAGACTGATAACCTATGTGTTGGGACGAGTGCTCTCCCCTACCACTTATTCTTCTTCTATTTAATATATTAGTCCGGCGGTCTTCGTTTTATTGACCTGGTGACACCGTTTTCTCCAGTCGTGTTTTTTTTTCCGAAAGACTGAACTTTTATGTTTATTTTGATCTTCAGGTACAGTAACATTTGTAAACTATTTTTGTCTTGTTTATATTTGGTTAAATATCATCTCTGATTCAACGATGGTTGTGTTAAATGCGACAGAAAACCGGGTCATTCTTGTTATTGAGTTATTGAATTATTTGCGGGTCATCATCATTCCACTGCGAACATATCCATAGGTGCTCAGATCCCTTCCTCAGCAAGTCCCGCAGTATCCAGCGACTGAGAATCCAGTTCTATGTTGGTTGATAAATCTTCTTACACAACCACTAGGTTTCTCATTTCTGGCTGTGCCCATCTTAACTCCCATTTAAGATGATTTCTATCATCAGAATAACTGACGTGGATCTGTGTTTGTCGAAGCCCTGTGCTCTTCCCATATCTCGGAGGGCATTGATGATGACAGCCCGATCCATCGGTTGCCCATCCTCAACGACAGCGCAGCTAGCCAACCTGTCCGTTCTTTCATTTCCCCGTACTCCCGCATGTCCAGGGACATAGACAAAGGTGACCTTATGTATTTTGGATTTCTGCAACGACTCTTCCCATTGCATGCGTACAGAGCCCGCCTCCACTTTTTTTATCATGCTCATCGAATCACTCAGTACACATGCGTGGGTGTTGTCTTGTGACTCTAACCATTTGAATGCCTTGGTCACTGCCATCACCTCCATTGTCATGCTACTCGTGGTCATGACGTATGCACCACTGTCTTCTTTGACTATTCTGCCTGCCGAGCGGTGCTGTAAATTCCAATGCACTTCTTTGGTGTCGTCTTATAGATCCGTCTGTATAGATGACTGCATCTTTCTCATCGGTGTTATCGCAGATGAGGCCGTTGACTTCAGCATTAACCACGACCGGGTTCTGTTCCCTACTTTTCCTGTCGAGTGTGACAATGCACGAGAAAGTCCCCTTGAATGACGTAGGCACCGGTATCCACTCCTCACCAACGCTGATATTGGTAAGCCCACAGACCTGTTTGACATCTTCTGCTCGGCCCACCCATGATTTGCCTCTTTTTAGCCTGGCACCTTTCCCTGTGTTGAGCACGTTGTGCAATGGATGCTCTGTATCTGTACTAATCTTCAGTTATGCTCGTGCTCTCCAGATCTTGATTCTGTCATCCATGGTTGGAAAGTCAAGAAGATACCTCATTGCTACACAGGGAGTGTCCCTCGTACATCCCAGGATAATGTGCATGGCTTCATTCTGTATTGTCTCCAGCCTATCAATTTGAGTCGTACCGACAGTAAGAATTGCCAGGGCATACTCGACTGGTGCGAGGACTAATCCCTGGAACAAAAGAGTAAGTAGCCTCTGCTCGATGTTGGCAGCTGCCATGACCTTCAAGGCGGCTAATCCTTTGCGGGATTTTTTTATCGCATGGTTGACGTGGTCCCGAAAACACAGACTGCGATCAAACTTAACTCCGAGGAATGTCATCAACTTGTCCCTGGTCACCTCGTCAGCTCCCATTCGTACTACCGGTGTGGTCGTATTAACGATATGATTGTTAATGGAGAACCATGAAACTGATGTTTTTTAGGATTAACCAAGGCACCTGAAACCCCACACCAGGAAGAAATGCGATCGAGTTCGTCTTGCATTGTGGAGGCGATTCCCCGTCTGTCACTTCCCTGTCGATATACCAGAATATCATCAGCAAAAGTCATAGTTCTTCCCTCCCATCCAGTTGTTGTTCCGTGATCGTTATTGTGTACACGTTATATAGAACTGGTGACAATGGTGAGCCTTGTGGCAGCCCTGGACAAATGGATATTGGTTCGGTAGACCAACTTGCACATCTGAGTATCACCTTCCTCTGAAACAGTGCCGCGGCACTATTATTTCCTAATGAGGAAATGGTGCACCGCCAGTTTGAGGAGCATATGCATGAGGTATTCAAATGGTACCTTGTTGTATGCATCCTCCAGATCTATAGCAGCAACACATGTCTCCTCTCGTCTGTGGAAGCCTTCGATGACGTCATATTCTGGTTATAAGACGAGACCGTAACGATTACAATTTTGGAACAGGTCCATGTGACCGCTTCATTTGCAAAACCTGTCCGTTCGTGTCTGAGACCAATGCAATCACCTATCTCAAACAGCTGTTCCGATATCATGAAAGAACTAACTTGTGTCTCCAACAACGGAATGTACGTACCGATCTGTTAGCGTTGCCATCAAAACCTATATTTGGGAATATGACTGATGTTAGGGTGAACTCTTCCAAGAAACATCTGTCGCGATATCGACATTCAGATGGCAGCCCATTTCAGTCCTCGCTATAGTTGCAGCCCCCATAATATCCTGGTTATTGTTTCTATCATCATGAAGATCAGGTGACCATAATCTGATTGAGAACCATCTCATAGTCTCTGTCGATATCTTTAGATTTCGAAACCCGAGGAAAATTAAAGTCTTTTCTTGTGTCGCTCTAAATAAAATATTTTAAAGATCTCATCTTTGTCCATTTCTCCGTTTCCTACTTATAATCCAGTCTCCATGTGTCCCCCGCAATATTTTAGAACGTCTCACACGACAACACGAGTCAGCGCTTGTAACTTTCTACTTCCTTCTCTGTTCAAAACTCATTTCCGGTGTACGACCACTCAAACGCGACGGTCATGGCTTTTTGACTATTTGCAAATAAATAACTCGCCTGTCAACTGTGCCATTTCGTGTTGTCGTTCTCTTTGCTCTATGCTGAAGGCATTATATGTGCAGGCGTTACTGTGTAATTGTGTCATTTGTTCGTGAAGCTGTAAAATAGAATACATATATCTTTTCTTTCATAAATGATCCGAAGTTACGGCCAAATAAAGACTTTCCTTGGAGACACACTATTCAGACACAGAAACAATATTACATAGACAACCTATGAGTGTTCCTTTGCAATGTTTCCTGTGATAGTCTTGGAACGGAGTTATCGATGAAACCAATCACTGTAGAAGACAACTCAAGAAAAAGTATAAAACTGATATGAGTAATAGTCTTCGCGGGTGCTTCGGAGTTCGTACATGTGAGCTGAAGCCATCGTCAGTGTCTTTGTTAGTGTATGGCGGGCGTGCTTTATTCTGGTGAACGTACTGAAGAGAGAACCTACGCAATGTGGAGTTTTCGGTCTCACGATGAAGACGTTCTGCTGGCGAAACTAATAATTTGGTGGCTCCGTCATGAATCGATAACCGTGGACCTTGAAGAAATGGTGTGGGTCTAATGTCCTAGCTACTCGGCTGTAAACGAGAATAAAAGAGCTCTCAAATTTCCTTGGGGACATCGGTAGAGGCAGAAGTTGGAGCGCGGCAAGAAATAGAAATGAAGGAGTTTTTATTTAAATCGATTTTTTAAAGCCAAAGTTACATGCGACTGTGCACCATCCAGATAAGTCCTAAAAATCTAGTACAAGTAGATATAACTATCGACAGCCAGATAAGTCCTAAAAATCTAGTACAAGTAGATATAACTATCGACAGCCAGATAAGTCCTAAAAATCTAGTACAAGTAGATATAACTATCGACAGCCAGATAAGTCCTAAAAATCTAGTACAAGTAGATATAACTATCGACAGCCAGATAAGTCCTAAAAATCTAGTACAAGTAGATATAACTATCGACAGCCAGATAAGTCTTAAAAATCTAGTACAAGTAGATATAACTATCGACAGCCAGATAAGTCCTAAAAATCTAGTACAAGTAGATATAACTATCGACAGCCAGATAAGTCTTAAAAATCTAGTACAAGTAGATATAACTATCGACAGCCAGATAAGTCCTAAAAATCTAGTACAAGTAGATATAACTATCGACAGCCAGATAAGTCCTAAAAATCTAGTACAAGTAGATATAACTATCGACAGCCAGATAAGTCCTAAAAATCTAGTACAAGTAGATATAACTATCGACAGCCAGATAAGTCCTAAAAATCTAGTACAAGTAGATATAACTATCGACAGCCAGATAAGTCCTAAAAATCTAGTACAAGTAGATATAACTATCGACAGCCAGATAAGTCCTAAAAATCTAGTACAAGTAGATATAACTATCGACAGCCAGATAAGTCTTAAAAATCTAGTACAAGTAGATATAACTATCGACAGCCAGATAAGTCCTAAAAATCTAGTACAAGTAGATATAACTATCGACAGCCAGATAAGTCCTAAAAATCTAGTACAAGTAGATATAACTATCGACAGCCAGATAAGTCCTAAAAATCTAGTACAAGTAGATATAACTATCGACAGCCAGATAAGTCCTAAAAATCTAGTACAAGTAGATATAACTATCGACAGCCAGATAAGTCCTAAAAATCTAGTACAAGTAGATATAACTATCGACAGCCAGATAAGTCCTAAAAATCTAGTACAAGTAGATATAACTATCGACAGCCAGATAAGTCCTAAAAATCTAGTACAAGTAGATATAACTATCGACAGCCAGATAAGTCCTAAAAATCTAGTACAAGTAGATATAACTATCGACAGCCAGATAAGTCCTAAAAATCTAGTACAAGTAGATATAACTATCGACAGCCAGATAAGTCCTAAAAATCTAGTACAAGTAGATATAACTATCGACAGCCAGATAAGTCCTAAAAATCTAGTACAAGTAGATATAACTATCGACAGCCAGATAATCTCCCCTACATGTAGTACAAGTCTATGCCATCCTCAACATGATAAAAACATATGAGACACACAGCTCACGGTGTGCACAGAGCACTTAACTCAGTAGCTCCTGCAACAAGGAACATGGGGATTACAGTTACCTTTCTTTGTTTGGGAGATGAGATTCGGATGATTCCGCTGGCACGGGCGGTTGAACAATTATGGATTTTAATTCGTTTGCAGTGATACCGAGACCTTCCATAACCAAATAACTAAATAGCCATCCTCAACGTCAATTAAACTCACTGGTATACAGCACAAGGCAGCGGCGGACAGTGAGTTCGAAACTTGAGGAGGTCAGGACGTAACGAGTAGTCGTATAACAAATAGATAGTCGATTTGTTTTCCGTGCAGTGCCAGAAAAATAGGCTTTTCTTCGTTGTCCCCCCAGACAGCCTTGTGTATTGATTCTATCCCTTATATTTAAATCTTTTTGCTGCTATTCTTCTTACATAACCACCCTCCGATTCTACTTCGTGCTTAACCCCACCCCCCCCCCCCCATCCCTCGGCTACACTTCTTGCTAACCACCACCACCCTCCTTGGCTCCACTTCATGCTTACCCCCTCCCCCCTCGACTCCACTTCGTGCTAACCCCCCCCCCCCTTTCTCGACTCCACTTCATGCTAACCCCCCTCCCACCATTCCACTTCATGGTAACTCCCCCCTTCCCCCCAAAAAAACTCCACTTTATGTGCTAACACCCCCCCCCTCCAGTCCCCACTTCGTGCTTACTCCCCCCACCCCTCCTCGACTCAACTTCGTGCTAAACTCCCCCCCACCCCACCGACTCAGCTTCGAAGCGCTAAATGTATTATTTAGCCTCACGTTTAAAACAGATGCTGATCTGCAGTGAATGACTGAAGTTGGATGACGTGCACTCAACATCAACAACCTAGAGGTTTCCCAGTTCACATGTTTGCGTAAAATGTATGTATGTATGTATTTGATTATTTGGTTATGGAAGGCCCTGGTATCACTGCAAACGAATTGAAATCCATAATTGCTCAACCGCCCGTGCCAGCGTAATCATCCGAATTAATATCTCATCTCCCAAACAAAGAAAGGTAACTTAGTCTCCATCGTAGCAGTCTCAGCACACGCCAAAAGACATAAGGCGAATCCGCGCAGAAAGTGAACACAACCAACTGTTCCCTGTCATACGATGTCATCACTCATCGAAAGCAATTGGAATATCTAAACATGATCAAAACGGATGAGACACACAGCTCACGGTATGCACAGAGCACTTAACTCAGTAGCTCCTGCAACAAGCCGGACTTGGAATATGAGGAAACTGCAACAAGGAACACATTTCATGCATAGCCTTCAATTGTTCCCGCCGCCTATCCACCATATACCGGGAGTTTACGTCCTCTTGAAAATGATGATCGTTGTATTTTTTTTTTAATGTATAGCGCTTGATGATGTTAGGCCATCGTTGTTGACTCCAATTCCGAACATATAGACACACAGTTAGTTGTCAGAATATCTACCGTCGCACATCAAACAACAGACCGTAAGATTAGCGTATGGCCGGTCTAGGGATTTACGATGAGCCATTACGATGACGTAGCACACAAAAGTGTCGTACACACAATTTCGCTCCCTTTAGATTCCTGATTACGCTAGTGAAAGCAGCCTACGGCGAACAAAACACGGTGCAAATTTCCTAAAGAGATAAAACTGCGGTCGACGAAGTAGTTTGCATTGATAAGTAACATGGAAATAACTTGCGTCAAGGAATTCCAACAACGGCCATGAACAGCACCAATCGTAAAGCGCAGATCAAGTCTAGACGCTGGAAGGTCTCATTCACAAGACTTGATTTATCAAAACTGGACTGCTACCGGTGGACGACTTCGCCTTAGCGGCGCAGATGTAATAAGTAGATTATCATTTTTACTTTAACGCAGAAAAATGCAATGGAGAACCGAAATTAATCAGATCCTGAATTCATTTTCTGCAGCGATTGAGAGAACGTGACATAGATCCACCATTTTGACAACGGAAGTCCCATGTATGTATGTGTGTGTGCGCGCGCGTGCGTGCCTGTGTGCGTGCGTGCGTGTGTGTGTGCGTGTTTGTTTCAGATTGCTTGAACCAACATAGACTGTAAAAGAGAACAAATCAATAAAAATGTCAAAGAATGCGTATTTAGCTGGAATCAACAAAATGAGAACCTCTGTGTCGTAGAGAAACACTCTAGTCAATAAATACGAAAAGCAGTCACTTAATGGACAGAATAGACGTGCTTTAGAATATATTCAAGACCAGCCCTTAAAGAAAGGGCAACGCTTTTGTTAAGTGCTTCTAAAACATGACAAGAAAGGCTGTTCAATGTTTGAGTTATAACGACAGATAATGGTAGCTGTCAATTCGTGTTTACGAACACATGGTACAAACCGGAGATCTCAATTGTTTAGATGCTTTGAATGTGTCTTCTAAGTGCTCAATCGTTATTTAAGCTTCAAATTTGTAGAAAACAGAGGTTTTCATAATCTTATTTTTAGTCATCATCATCATCGAGTGCCTTTTCCACATCGAAGCTACCATGAAGCCCGGTTTTGTTCTCTCTTGCTTTGAAAGTGCAGGTTGTCATAGGCTGACTTGTCCATCTTTTGAATTTACTCGCCCATGTCAAATGATTGGACAGCTATAACCACTGCTGTCCAACAAGGAGATAACTCTAGAGGCAAAACTGGCACGCTGCAATATAATATTCATTCCAACGTTGTGCTACCAAAGTCATACCTGGGCCTTAGACTCAAGAACAATAAGAAAAATCATCATCATCGCGTGCCTTCTCCGCAACAAAGGTTGGCTACCATGGATCGCCATTCTACTCTGTTTCTTGCTTTGATGGTGCAGGTTGTCATAGATTGACTTGTCCATCTTTTGATGTTACTCGTCCATGTTAGTCTTGGTCTGCCTCTGCCTCTTTTACCTTGTATTTTCCCTTCCAATATTACTTTTAGTAGGCTGTTGTGTCTTTTAACATGCCCCAAAAATTTCATCTGTCTTGTCTTAATTGTATTTAGTAGTTCTCTTTTTATTTTCAGTTGTTTTAAAACTTCATCGTTTGTTATCTTTTCTTTCCATTCAATTCAACCTATTCTTCTGTAAATCCACATTTCAAAGGCATCAATTTTCTGTTCTGTTTTCTTGTCGTATGTCCATGTTTCTGCACCATATAGGAATATTGAGAAGATGTAACATTTTGCCATTCTTAGTTTCAGCCCTGTTGATATTTGTTTTGTTGTTAGTATATTTTTCATGGCATTAAAACTACTTTTTGCCATACCTATTCTTTTGTTTATTTCAATTTTACATTTTCCATCATTGGTTATAGAATGTCCCAGGTAGTTGTGGCTATGGACTGTATAAGAAAAATAACCTCTACCAAATTAAATGTGTTGGATTAATAACAAAACTTAACCTGAGAGATATGAAAAGAAATGAAGAACTGAGAAAAAAGTTACAAATAATTTCTGTCACAAAATACATTAAAATATACATCCAATACACAAAATATAAAACAAAATACACAAAGAAACAGCATATTATAATGGATTGGCAAATTGAAAAGACACAAACACCAAGACACAACGTAACGAGCCTTCAATAAACGTTACGAGAACGCGAGACTCAATGGCCGACCACGAAAAATATGGATTAATAAACTATTAGAAACACTAGGAAACATAACAGCAGCAGAGAACAACAGAAGGACCATCAGTAATACGAAAACGACAACTGCACATTTCTGTTGGAAACATGTTATTTCTTCTTGTAGCCTACGTCTCAAATAACAAAAAAAATTATTAAAAATTAGTCAAAATAAACACGCGGTTTCTGCAACAAGGAGACAAATAATAATAAATGAATATTATTATAGAGGGAAACTTCCGAGGCGATAATCAGCGAATCATTTCAGAGGAAGAGGTATGTTTACATTACTCGGAAAAAAAGACAAATAATCAACAACAGAAAAAAAAAACAAAGAACAATATATGGTCCGAAGCAGGATCGAACCCGTACTCAGTGGCACAGTGCCTTGCCACAAAAAAAAGCCAAACTCCAAGGAACACTGCCAACTCAACCATCTTGCAACATGCCTCTGTCAGTAGAAGAAAGATAAAAATTCTTTAGAGTTGTAGAGGTCCTATCATGTTGAGCGACAGTGAATCACTGATATTTAAAAAATAAACAAGAAGATATTTGAAAAGAGTGAAAGTGTGGAAGTTTAGATAATATAGGGACTAAAGAATAGTAGTGAGAACGATTAGAAATAAGCCAACATATAAAGATGGGTATTGGACACGATGTAATAAAATATTAAAAATGAATTATATTATTAATATACTTCAAAACAGCCCAGACATGGTACAAGCGGTGCAAACACGACATCGATGTCATTAGTCGCTACACGTTGATGGATTTACTTGGGAGGATATCTCAGCACTGATAGACTTGTCTGATGTGCAATGAGTACAGCCTGTCGTCTAAACTAAACTGAATTAAATAAAAGTAAAATGAACTAAACTAAATTAAAGTAAACTAAAAATTAAACTAGACTAAATTCAAGTAAATTAAACTAAACTAAATTAAATTAAACTACACTAAACTAAATTAAAATAAACAAAAATGAACTAAACTAAATTAAATTAAATAAAGAGAACTAAACTAAACTAACATAAACTAAATTAAAATAAACAAAACTAGACTTAATTAAATTAAATAATAGTAAATTACTTTAGAATATGGAGACATATGGAATGGTATTCATCATATTACATGTCAAAGAATCTCTGTCCCTAGCCATATCTCGCACAGAACGTTGCACTCACCACAGCCCATCTGAAAGAGTCTCTGTCCCTAGCCAGATCTCCCACAGAACGTTGCACTCACCACAGCCCATCTGAACGATTCTCTGTCCCTATCCAGATCTCCCTCAGAACGTTGCATTCATCAAAGCCCATCAGAAAGAATCTCTGTCTCTAGCGAGATCTGCCACATAACGTTGTATTCATCGCAGCCCATCTGAAAGAATCTCTGTTTCTAGCCAGATCTCCCACAAAACGTTGCACTTATCACAGCCCATTTGAAATAATCTCTGTCTGTACTTAGATCTCCCACAGAACGTTGCGTTCATCATAGCCCATCTGAAAGAATCTTTGTACCTAGCCAGATCTCCCACAGAACGTTGCACTCACCACAGCCCATCTGAAAGAATCTCTGTCCCTAGCCAGATCTCCCACAGAACGTTGCACTCACCACAGCCCATCTGAAAGAATCTCTGTCTCTAACCAGATCTCCCACAGAACGTTGCACTCACCACAGCCCATCTGAAAGAATCTCTGTCTCTAACCAGATTTCCCACAGAACGTTGCACTCACCACAGCCCATCAGAAAGAATCTCTGTCTCTAACCAGATTTCCCACAGAACGTTGCACTCACCAAGGCCCATCTGAAAGAATCTCTGTCTCTAACCAGATTTCCCACAGAACGTTGCACTCACCACAGCCCATCAGAAAGAATCTCTGTCTCTAACCAGATTTCCCACAGAACGTTGCACTCACCACAGCCCATCAGAAAGATTATGTCTGTAGTTAGATCTCTCACATAACGTCGCATTCATCTCAGCCCATCGCGAGGAGTCTCTATCTCCCACTTCTTCTGTTCATATGTTTAAGGTTTCTCTCATGTCTTGAAACCACCTTCTTCTTGGCCTGCCTCGGCTTCCTAGAACCAAACCTTCCATGATTGTTCTATCCAGCCCACTTTGCCTTTGAACGTCCTTCGTAATTGTTGATTTTACGCCCGTTCTTCTCAGCGGTTAAGTAATTTCATATGTAGGCATTCTATTTACACAAATGATACTGTGCAGTGATATACAGCAAGCTTTTTAGATTTTCAGCGCGCAAGATTTTTTTACGTGTCCAACTCGAACATATAAACGTGTTTTTGGTCCATCTCAGGACTTGGAACTTGATCTCACCTGTTTGTTCTCAGAAATCAATGTCTCCATCTCAGATAGGATTAGTAACATGATCTCGTCTGTTCTATCTTTAACACGACAGTCTTCACCTCAGATAGGACTAGGAACTTGATATCATCTGTTTGATCTCAAAAACTACTGCCTGTATCTCAGATAATACTAGAAACTTGATCTCATCTGCTTGATCTCAGGCACCACGTTCTCCATCTCAGATAGGACTAGGAACTTGATCTCACTTGTTTGATCTCAGACACCACGGGCTCCATCTCAGATAGCACTAGGAACTTGATTTCACCTGTTTGATCTCAGACACCACGGGCTCCATCTCAGATAGGACTAGGAACTTGATATCATCTGTTTGATCTAAAAAAAACTACTGCCTGTATCTCAGATAGTACTAGGAACTTGATCGCATCTGCTTGATCTCATACACCACGTTCTCCATCTCAGATAGGACTAGGAACTTGATCTCACTTGTTTGATCTCAGACACCACGGGCTCCATCTTAGAGAGCACTAGGAACTTGATCTCACTAGTCTGATCTCAGACACCACGGGTTCCATCTTAGAGAGCACTAGGAACTTGATCTCACTTGTTTGATCTCAGACACCACGGGCTCCATCTTAGAGAGCACTAGGAACTTGATTTCACCTGTTTGATCTCAGACACCACGGGCTCCATCTCAGATAGCACTAGGAACTTGATCTCACCTGTTTGATCTCATAAAGAACTGGAAACCTTCAAAACATCCATTCACTACACACGAGGACGTGACCGCGTCCTATTTAATATGTGCAACCATCTTGTATAATTAAATTTTACAGCATGAAGTAACTGGCATTATAAACTGATCTGAATGTAAAGAAATTACCGTAAAATCGCGTAATGCAGGCACACAAAGAAAACGTTTACAGGTTAGGAATGTAACACAACCACTGAGCGCGCTGAGTTCATGTCACCTGGGGTGTCTTTTCCTCCTGACACTCCCATTTCTTATGTTGCGGCTTCCACCACTCTTAAGTGGGAGTGACGTTATTTAGCGCCTTCTTTACGAACTAAATGTGTTTGCTTCATTCTCGAATGACTCAATTATAACAATGGCGATATCGCTCAAAGAAACACTCATGGACAAACAGCGATATCAGTCAGTTTCTTTAGCAGCAGCAATGAAGACTACAATATAAGTCTTAATAAATATTATTTGTATCTTTCTTAAGCAGTGGTCAAAGTAAAGCATATGGAAATAATCAATATGCTGGAGAAATTAAACATTGATGGCAAGGATCTGTGAATCATAAAAAACATGTACTGGCAACAGACAGCAGCCATACGAAATAACAACCAAACAGGACAATTTCAACTTATAAAACAAGGAGTCAGACAAAGCTGTGTTCTGCTGCCGGATTTGTTTTCACTTTACAGCGAGCATATTATGAGATCAATTGTAAAAAATTGTCAAAAAGGAATTGAAGTCAACGGTCACAACATAAATAATTTGCGATGTGCGGATGGCACAGTCTTAATAGCAGAGACAGAGAATAAACTACATGAAATGATAGACATAATAGCAAAAGGCAGAGTGACCCTCCATGGTAGCCAACCTTCGTTGCGGAGACGGCACTCGATGATGAGATGAATAGTAAAAGAAAGCAACAAGAAAGGTCTCAGTCTGAATAGTAAGAAAACAGAAGTAATGGTCATATCGAAGAAACAATCATCACCAACATGCAGCATAAAAATAAACAGGACAAATTTGTAACAAGTGCAACATCTGAAATACTTGGGCACAATAATAACATCAGATAGAAGATGCACCGCAGAAATAAAAAGCAGAATAGCTCATGCCAAAATAGCATTTCAGAAAATGAAAAATATCTTATGCAACAAATCTATGTCAATAAAAATGAGAAAGAGAGTTCATCGGTGCTATATAGAACCAATTCTGACCTATGAAGCGAATCATGGACAGTAGACAAATAAATAAAAAGACGATTAAAGGCCACAGAGATGGGATTTCACAGAAAAATGTCGAAAGTTGCCTGGACAGCTAAAAAGACCAATGAGGAATTCTCAAAGAGGCCAACACAAAAAGGCAGCTCATAAAAACATCAGAAAGAAACAATCAACAAATTTGGACACATCACGAGTTGAAGAAAGTTGAAATACTTGGTTACAACTGGCAAAATAAAAGGAAAGAGAGATCGCGGACGACAAAGAGAGAAAATACTGGATAGCTTGGTGTCATGGCATGGAAAGCAGTCAACAACAGAACTGATACGATGCAGTGTAGATAGAAGATTGTGGAAGGACATGATCGCCTACGCCAATCGGTATGGCACATGATGATGATGAAACAGTGGTCAGTCTCTTGATATAGAGGCTTGCTGTGAGTATATAATGTTAACGAGGTCCAGGCGCGTGCCGCAAAACGAAAACAAGTGGTGGTTACATAGGGAGAGCTGAATTAGTTGCGTGAGGTAGCTAATTCTATAAAAGGCTACATATGCCCTGTGAAGTAATCATCGGCGAGTCGGAGGCGTCACAACTTCCTCCGCTGATAGATGCGAAACGCTAACCTAAAACTGGCAACCGATCTGTGAGAACTCCGATTATAAACCCAGCTGTTTAGTGGGTCTACAAGTTCGTGGAATAGATTCGGGAGTAAAAAATGTCCTTACCCTGAGGAAAAATCCGAAGGTGTAGTCCCTAAGGCAGTTCAGTGTTGATTTTAACATTGCTCTGGCAACTCCTGCGACGCAAATGGAACAAAATTGTTCTGGCCGTGTCCGTCCTTTGAATTGCTCGCCTGTGTGGAGAAAAGAAACACGTTGCATTTGCTCGGCTGTGTGGAGAGAAGAAACATGTTGTATTGACTGGGCTGTGTGGAGAGAAGAAACATGTTGTATGGACTGGGCTGTGTGGAGAGAAGAAACATGTTGTATGGACTGGGCTGTGTGGAGAGAAGAAACATGTTGTATGAGCTCGACTGTGTGGAGAGAAGAAACATGTTGTATGGACTGGGCTGTGTGGAGATAAGAAACATGTTGTTTGGACTGTGCTGTGTGGAGAGAAGAAACATATTGTATGGACTGGGCTGTGTGAAGAGAAGAAACATGTTGTATTGACTCGGCTGTGTGGAGAGAAGAAACATGTTGTATTGACTGGGCTGTGTGGAGAGAAGAAACATGATGTATGGGCTGGACTGTGTGGAGAGAAGAAGCATGTTGTTTGGACTGGGCTGTGTGGAGATAAGAAATATGTTGTATGGGCTGGGATGTGTGGAGAGAAGAAATATGTTTTATTGACTGGACTGTGTGGAGAGAAGAAACATGTTGTATGGACTGGGCTGTGTGGAGAGAAGAAACATGTTGTATTGACTGGGCTGTGTGGAGAGAAGAAACATGTTGTATTGACTGGGCTGTGTGGAGAGAAGAAACATGTTGTATGAGCTCGACTGTGTGGAGAGAAGTAACATGTTGTATTGACTGGGCTGTGTGGAGAGAAGAAACATGTTGTATGAGCTCGACTGTGTGGAGAGAAGAAACATGTTGTTTGGACTGGGATGTGTGGAGAGAAGAAATATGTTGTATGGACTGGGCTGTGGGAAGAGAAGAAACATGTTGTATTGACTGGGCTGTGTGGAGAGAAGAAACATGTTGTATGGGCTCTACTGTGTAAAGAAAATAAACAAGTTGTATGTCCTGCGCTGTGTGGAGAGAAGAAACATATTGCATGGGCTCGACTGTGTGGAGAGACGAAACATGTTGTATGGGCTCGGCTGTGTGGAGAGAAGAAACATGTTGTATTGACTGGGCTGTGTGGAGTGAAGAAACATGTTGTATTGACTGGGCTGTGTGGAGAGAAGAAACATGTTGTATTGACTGGGTTATGTGGAGAGAAGAAACATGTTGTATTGACTGGGCTGTGTGGAGAGAAGAAACATGTTGTATTGACTGGGCTGTGTGGAGAGAAGAAACATGTTGTATGGGCTCTACTGTGTAAAGAAAATAAACATGTTGTATGGCCTGGGCTGTGTGGAGAGAAGAAACATATTGCACGAGCTCGACTGTGTGGAGAGAAGAAACATGTTGTATTGACTGGGCTGTGTGGAGAGAAGAAACATGTTGTATGGGCTCTACTGTGTAAAGAAAATAAACATGTTGTATGGCCTGGGCTGTGTGGAGAGAAGAAACATATTGCACGGGCTCGGCTGTGTGGAGAGACGAAACATGTTGTATGGGCTCGGCTGTGTGGAGAGAAGAAACATGTTGTATGGGCTGGGCAGTGTGGAGAGAAGAAACATGTTGTATGGACTGGGCTGTGTGGAGAGAAGAAACATGTTGCATGGGCTCGGCTGAGTGGAGAGACGAAACATGTTGTATAGGTAATGTTGAAATAACTCACTAAATACAACAAGGTGAACATGCAGGAGATACCAGAATTGTAATTTACGTATTAATCACTATGATATTGTTGTGACAGCTTGAAAATTTGAAATTGATAGAAATGACAACAAGGACTATATAGAAGCCATTGGGAGTTTAAAATCAATATCTACATTTAGCTTTATTGTCAGTTTGTTTTTCATGAAATCCTGTCTTGCACACAATGTATGCATGATGTTAATGTCACTTTAGGCTACAAAACTGATAACAAACACTATTCAGACAGTGGCAGAGAAGAGAAATGACAATGAATTTTCTAAAATTAGTAAGAATATTGAAGAATTTTCACTAAAATATGGCATATGCTTGGAAAATTCTACTGAGCATTATTAGAAAAGAAAACAAAAAGAAAGTGTGATGCAAAGAGATAGTTTGGTTCCTTCAACTGTTGGAAAACACGGGGAAGACCCAGACAGTCTGAGCAATAAGGAATACTGGAAGACAACAGAATATTTTGAATGGCTCATTGTATATCCCTAGACCGGCCACACGCTAATCTTACGGTCTGTTGTTTGATGTGCGACGGGGATAATCCGACGATTATGTTTTATATGTTCGGAAATGTAAAAAAATGATGTCCTGACATCATCAAGAGCTATACATTTTTTAAAAAATATGACGATCATCATTTTCAGGAGGACGTGAACTTTTGGTCAATATGGTTGATAGGCGGCAGGAACCATTGAAGGCTCTGTATGAAAGTGTTCCTTGTTGCAGTTTCCTCATATTCCAAGCTTCAGTTAGCCCGATAACTAAAGGAGTACACCTCTTCGTCATCCGCCCTTTAAATGACGTTAAGTGGACGTGTCTACTTTGTGTTGTGGTATGCAGTATACCTGTGATATTTGCGCCTTTCGGCCCAATACATCCGACTTCAGCATGATATTCTTGAGTACCAATTTGTCTTCCCTCTTCGATCCCTTATCGTTTGGCCAGACTAGACAGGTTAGTCTTTTACTAGGGGCACCACGGAGAGGTGGAGCGGGGTCTGGATTTTTCTGGTTCACTGATCCTAGCACAAGCTATCAGCTGTGGGTCACTGACAACTTCAAGCTCCGCTGCTGTGAAAAGAGGCAATAAAGACGAACTGGCATCCAAATTTGCATAAAATCTTAAGGGCGGCTGTAACAATACCAATAAGTTCATCGGCATGTGAATGAAGCTTTTCTGCGATGAGCAAGCTCAAGACTTGGCAAAGATCACACAAGAGAGACTTAGTAATCTGGCAGAGCTTCATTGAGAAAACACTTTGGTTAAAACACCATCACAAGTTATGTGGTCTGGAGATTTGCTGAAAAGCCTAAGTGGCTTCAACTAATATTCTCAGAAAGTCAAGATATTCCTTTCTCTTGCATTGGTAATGTAAAAAGAGTTGTAGATTATTATGTTATATACTTATTGTCATCAGAATTGACAAAGCCCAAGTCAACAAAGCTCTAACTTAAAACAGGAAGCAGACATTCATAGACATTCAAGAGAATATACGGCTAAAAAATGTAAAAAACATTTCCCAGGGACGCTGCAAAATCCATAGTCAACTAACACTGACAGAGGTCAAGTACTACAACTACTACAGCTATTACTAATACTATTACAAACTACAACAACAACAACTACTACTTTTACAACTACTTCTAATATTACTACCACAACTACTTCTAATATTACTACAACTACTACTTCTACTATTACTACAACTACTACTACAGCTATTACTAATACTATTACAAACTACAACAACAACTACTACTTTTACAACTACTTCTAATATTACTACCACAACTACTTCTAATATTACTACAACTACTACATCTACTATTACTACAACTACTACTACAGCTATTACTAATACTATTACAAACTACAACAACAACTACTACTTTTACAACTACTTCTAATATTACTACAACTACTGCTTCTACTATTACTACAACAACTACTTCTACTATTACTACAACTACTACTTCTAATATTACTACAACTACTACTTCTACTATTACTACAACTACTACTTCAATTATTACTACAACTACTACTACTACTATTACTACAACTACTACTTCAACTATTACTATAACTACAACTTCTACTATTACTACCACTACTACTTCTACTATTACTACAACTAATACTTTTTCTATTACTACAACTACTACTTCTACTATTACTACAACTACTACTTCTACTACTACTACTACTACCACTACTACTTCTACTACTACTACAACTACTACTTCTACTATAACTACAACTACTACTTCTACTATTACTACCACTACTACTTCTACTATTACTACCACTACTACTTCTACTATTACTACAACTACTACTTCTACTATTACTACAACTACTACTTCTACTATTACTACCACTACTACTTCTACTATTACCACAACTACTACTTCTACTATTACTACAACTACTACTTCTACTATTACTACAACTACTATTTCTACTATTACTACCACTACTACTTCTACTATTACTACCACTACTACTTCTCCTATTACTACCACAAATAATTCTCCTATTACTACCACAACTACTTATACTATTACTACCGGAACTACTTCTACCATTACTACCGCAACTACTTCTACTATTACTACCGCAACTACTTCTACTATTACTACCACAACTACTTCTCCTTTTACTACCACAACTACTTCTCCTATTACTACCACAACTACTTCCACTAATACTACCGCAAATACTTCTACTATTACTACCGCAACTACTTCTACTATTACTACCGTAACTACTTCTACTATTACTACCGCAACTACTTCTACTATTACTACCGTAACTACTTCTACTATTACTACAACTACTACTTCTACTATTTAATACAAATACTACTTCTACTATTACTACCACTACTACTTCTACTATTACTACCACTACTACTTCTACTATTACTACAACTACTACTTCTACTATTACTACAACTACTACTTCTACTATTACTACCACTACTACTTCTACTATTACCACAACTACTACTTCTACTATTACTACAACTACTACTTCTACTATTACTACAACTACTATTTCTACTATTACTACCACTACTACTTCTACTATTACTACCACTACTACTTCTCCTATTACTACCACAAATAATTCTCCTATTACTACCACAACTACTAATACTATTACTACCGGAACTACTTCTACTATTACTACCGCAACTACTTCTACTATTACTACCGCAACTACTTCTACTATTACTACCACAACTACTTCTCCTATTACTACCACAACTACTTCTCCTATTACTACCACAACTACTTCCACTAATACTACCGCAACTACTTCTACTATTACTACCGCAACTACTTCTACTATTACTACCGTAACTACTTCTACTATTACTACCACAAATACTTCTACTAATACTACCGTAACTACTTCTACTATTACTACCGCAACTACTTCTACTATTACTACCGCAGCTACTTCTACTATTACTACCACTACTACTTCTACTATTACTACCACTACTACTTCTACTATTACTACCACAATTACTTCTACTATAACTACCACTGCTACTTCTACTATTACTACAACTACTATTTCTACTATTACTACATCTACTACTTCTACTATTACTACCACAACTACTTCTACTATTACTACAAATACTACTTCTACTATTACTACCGTAACTACTTCTACTATTACTACAAATACTACTTCTACTATTACTACCACAACTACTTCTACTATTACTACAAATACTACTTCTACTATTAATATAACTACTACCTATACTATTACTATAACTACTACTTCTTCTATTAGTACAACTAAGACTACTACTACTATTACTAGAACTACTACTTCTACTATTACTACAACTACTACTTCTACTATTACTACAACTACTACTTCTACTATTACTACCACTACTACTTCTACTATTACTACAACTACTACTTCTACTATTACTACAACTACTACTTCTACTATTACTACAACTACTACTTCTACTATTACTACCACTACTACTTCTACTATTACTGCAACTACTACTTCTACTATTACTACAACTACTACTTCTACTATTACTACCACTACTACTTCTACTATTACTACCACTACTACTTCTCCTATTACTACCACAAATAATTCTCCTATTACTACCTCAACTACTTCTACTATTACTACCGTAACTACTTCTACTATTACTACCGCAAATACTTCTACTATTACTACCGTAACTACTTCTACTATTACTACCGCAACTACTTCTACTATTACTACCGTATCTACTTCTACTATTACTACCACAACTACTTCTACTATTACTATCGTAACTACTTCTACTATTACTACCACAAATACTTCTACTATTACTACCGTAACTACTTCTACTATTACTACCACAACTACTTCTACTATTACTACCGTAACTACTTCTACTATTACTACCACAAATACTTCTACTATTACTACCGTAACTACTTCTACTATTACTACCACAACTACTTCTACTATTACTACCGCAATTACTTCTACTATTACTACCGCAACTACTTCTACTATTACTACCGCAGCTACTTCTACTATTACTACCACTACTATTCTACTATTACTACCAATACTACTTCTACTATTACTACCACAATTGCTTTTACTATAACTACCACTACTAATTCTACTATTACTACAACTACTATTTCTACTATTACTACAAATACTACTTCTACTATTACTATAACTACTACTTCTATTATTACTATAACTACTACCTATACTATTACTATAACTACTACTTCTTCTATTAGTACAACTACAACTACTACTACTACTATTACTAGAACTACTAATTCTACTATTACTACAACTACTACTTCTACTATTACTACAACTACTACTTCTACTATTACTACCACTACTACTTCTACTATTACTACAACTACTACTTCTACTATTACTACAACTACTACTTCTACTATTACTACAACTACTACTTCTACTATTACTACCACTACTACTTCTACTATTACTGCAACTACTACTTCTACTATTACTACAACTACTACTTCTACTATTACTACCACTACTACTTCTACTATTACTACCACTACTACTTCTCCTATTACTACCACAAATAATTCTCCTATTACTACCTCAACTACTTCTACTATTACTACCGGAACTACTTCTACTATTACTACCGCAACTACTTATACTATTACTACCACAACTACTTCTACTATTACTACCACAACTACTTCTCCTATTACTACAACAACTACTTCTCCTATTACTACCACAACTACTTCTACTATTACTACCGCAACTACTTCTACTATTACTACCGTAACTACTTCTACTATTACTACCGCAACTACTTCTACTATTACTACCGTAACTACTTCTACTATTACTACCGTAACTACTTCTACTATTACTACCGCAAATACTTCTACTATTACTACCGTAACTACTTCTACTATTACTACCGCAACTACTTCTACTATTACTACCGTATCTACTTCTACTATTACTATCGCAACTACTTCTACTATTACTACCGTAACTACTTCTACTATTACTACCACAACTACTTCTACTATTACTACCGCAACTACTTCTACTATTACTACCGCAACTACTTCTACTATTACTACCGCAACTACTTCTACTATTACTACCACAACTACTTCTACTATTACTACCGTATCTACTTCTACTATTACTACCACAACTATTTCTACTATTACTATCGTAACTACTTCTACTATTACTCCCACAACTACTTCTACTATTACTACCGCAACTACTTCTACTATTACTACCGCAACTACTTCTACTATTACTACCACAACTACTTCTACTATTACTACCACAACTACTTCTACTATTACTACCGCAACTACTTCTACTATTACTACAACTACTACTTCTACTATTACTACAACTACTACTTCAACTATTACTACCACTACTACTTCTACTATTACTACAACTACTACTTCTACTATTACAACAACTACTACTTCTACTATTACTACAACTACTACTTCTACTATTACTACAACTACTACTTCTACAATTACTTCAACTACTACGTCTACTTTTACTACAAAGGCTACTTCTACTATTACTACAACTACTACTTTTACTATTACTACTACTACTACTATTCCTACTACTACTATTACCAGTACCATAACTACTACTACTTTTACTACAACTACTATCTCTACTATTACAAACTACAACAACAACAATTACTACTTTTACAACTATTACTACTAAGAGTACGACTACTATTACTACTACTACTAATAATAATAATAATAATAATACCACTACTACTATTGCTACAACTACTACAACAATAACTACTACTACAACTACCACTGCTATTATTATTACTACTACTATTACTATTACTACTACTACTATTGCTACTACTACTATTGCTACTACTACTATTAATAATACCATTGCTACTTCTACTATTACTACAACTACTTCTTCTACTATTACAAACTACAACAACAACTACTTTTACAACTACTACTACTACTAAGACTACGACTACTATTACTACAACTACTACTACTAATACCACTACTACTATTGCTAAAACTACTACAACAATAACTACTACTACAACTACTACTGCTATTACTATTACTACTACTACTATTACTACTATTACTACTACTACTATTACTTACTACTACAATTACTACTATAAATATTACTATAAATAGTACTACTATGATTACTGCTACTATTACTATTACTACTACTAGTACTACTATTACTACTATTACTACTACCATCACTACTACTACTATTACTACTACTACTATTACTACTACTACTATTACTATTACTACTACTGCTACAATTACTACTACTAGTAATATTACTACTACTACTATTATTACTACTATTATTACTACTATTTTACTACTAATACTACTATACTACCACTACTACTATTACTTTTACTACTACTATTACTTTTACTACTACTATAACTACTACTACTACTATTACTCCTCCTACTACTACTACTACTACTATTACTATTACTACTGCCACAACTATTGCTACTACTTCTACTATTTACTATTTACTACTACTGCTACTATTACTACTATTATTATTACTACTATTACTACTATTACTACTACTACTATTACTTACTACTACAATTACTACTATAAATATCACTACTACCATTACTGCTACTATTACTATTACTACTACTACTATTACTACTACCATCACTACTACTACTATTACTACTACTACTATTACTATTACTACTACTGCTACAATTACTACTACTAGTAACATTACTACTACTACTATTATTACTACTATTATTACTACTAATACTACTATACTACCACTACTACTATTACTTTTACTACTACTATTACTTTTACTACTACTATAATTACTACTACTACTATTACTCCTCCTCCTCCTACTACTACTACTACTACTATTACTACTACTACAACGATTACTACTACTATTACTACTACTACTACTACTATTACTAATGCCACTACTACTACTATTACTACTACTACTACTATTACTACTATTACTACTACTACTACAACTACTACTACTATTACTACTACTATTTCTACTGCTACTACTACAATTACTACTACTACTACTACTACTACTAACACTACTACTACTACTAATATTACTACTACTATTACTACTACTATTACTACTACTATTACTACTACTACTAATATTACTACTACTATTACTACTACTATTACTACTACTATTACTACTACTACTACAACTACTACTACTATTACTACTACTATTACTACTGCTACTACTACAATTACTACTACTACTACTACTAACACTACTACTACTACTAATATTACTACTACTATTACTACTACTATTACTACTACTACCCTCTTATTTTCCTCTTGTCTCTTAAGGATGCACTCTTTTTTCTTAGCTCCATTAACAGTTTCATCGAAGTTTTCTCTGTCCTTCTAGAAATTCCCAGCGCCTGCAGTAGTCAGTCCTAGCTTGCTTGTCATATCTTGCTTGTCATATCTTGCTTGTCATATCTTGCTCGTATCTATTTCGGTCTCTTTCTCTCGTTTATCTTGAACTATGCCCTCCACTATTACCTCTCCTGGCTATTATTTCGTTTTAAATGACCAAATTATTGTAATTTTCCTGTGTATATGCTCTATATCTACCTTTTCCAAATGTTAACTTAATACAACATTGACATGTTTGTACTTGATATCAGTTCATGCTGTACTCTCTGTACTCTCTGTACTCTCTGTATTCTTCTGTATCACTCGCGTTCGAAGGTAGTGATGTGTTTTTCAGCAGATCTGTCGATTCTCCACGATTCACAGCAACATGTTGCTGTGATAAAAAGAAAAGAAGCTAGTTTCAGGCCCTATCTATATATTATACAGTTTTAGTTTATTCAGCTCTCTCTTGTGTTATTCTTGGCTGTTTTTCCTTGTTATCAGTGATATTCACTACTGTCTACTCTTTAAATACATAATCTCTTACATCATCATCATGTGCCATACCAGCTGGCGTAGGCGATCATGTACCTCCACAATCTCTTATCTAAAGTGCATCGTATCAGCTCTGTTGTTGACTGTTTTCCATGCCATGACACCAAGCTATCTTATAATTTCTCTCTTTGTCGTACGCGATATATCTTTCCTTTTATTTTGCCAGTTGTAACCGGTCTGTAAAAAAATGTTGATTGCTTCATTCTGATGTTTTTTAAGAGCTCCCTTTTTGTGTTGGCCTCTTTGAGAACTTCCTCATTGGTCTTTTTAGCTGTCCAGGGAACTTTCAACATTCTTCTGAGAAATCCCATCTCTGTGGCCTCTAATCGTCTTTTCATTTATTTGTCTACTGTCCATGATTCGCTTCCATAGGTCAGAATTGGTTCTATATAGCACTGATGAACTCTCTTTCTCATTTGTATTGACATAGATGTGTTGCAGAAGATATCTCTTACAAGCCTTGTTTAATTCGCTATGTCAGTTTTTATATTTTAAAATATAAATTTTAAAGACTTGTGTTTTTTAATTGCATTCTGAACGTGGTGTAGCATTTTCTTCACATTTACACTGAACTGGGTTTGTCAATTTATCAATGCCACTTATTGAGGTGGATAAACGTGTTATGTCATCGACGTATTTTATATCAGGTAGTGCGTGACCTCCAGTCGTGAGAGTGTCAATTTGTTCTGTAGAATTGCTTCTCTGTCATTTCTCATGGTATTCTCTGCTTATCAAGGGTTGTCCACAAAATCACACCCTGATTTCAAGTAGTTAAACTCAAAACGTATCTATCTATCTATCTATCTATCTATCTATCTATCTATCTATCTATCTATCTATCTATCTATCTATCTATCTATCTATCTATCTATCTATCTATCTATCTATCTATCTATCTATCTATCTATCTATCTATCTATCTATCTATCTATCTATCTATCTATCTATCTATCTATCTATCTATCTATCTATCTATCTATCTATCTATCTATCTATCTATCTATCTATCTATCTATCTATCTATCTATCTATCTATCTATTTGTCTGTCTGGCAGCCTGTCTGTCTCTCTACCTGCCTGTCTACCTATCTGCCTGCCTATATGTCTGTATATATGTCTATCACTCTGCCTGCCTGTCTGCCTATCTGCTTGTCTGCCTGTCTGTCTCTTTGCCTGCCTGTCTGCCTATCTGCCTGTCTGTCTGTCTGTCTATCACTCTGCCTGCCTGTATGTATGCATGTCTGTCTCTCTGCCTGCCTGTCTGCCTATCTGCCTATCTGAGTGTCTGCCTGTCTGTCTCTCTACCTGCCTGTGTCTGCCTATCTGCCTGTCTGTCTGTCTGCCTGCGTGCCTGCTTGTCTGTTTGTCTGTCTGTCAGTCTGTCTTTCTGTTGTCCTTTTCAGCCGAAGACGGCACATGGGGCAGAAATTCTAGACTCTTGTGTCTGACAATCTTTCAACTCTCAGACCTTGCACAGGACCTGCACTGTATTTCCCAACAAGGCTATGTTCTGGGCAAGTTGTTCAATCTCAGCGAGGGAGCTTACGTCTGCTGTTGTTGTCTCTCGCTTCAATGTCTTTTTCAGTATTTCTCTAGGTTGGCCTGTTTTTCCTTTATCCTCTGGTTCCCATTTGAGGGTCTGCTTTGAGATTCTCTTGGTGTCTCTCCTCATCGAATGACCAACTTATTCTCTTGATTATAGTTGAACTGCCCATAGGACTCTTAATCCCACATATACACAGATGGCTCTGCTACAAACGCCACCAGAAATGGAGGGGATGGTGTGTTCTTGAAGCTGAATAACCAGAAAGAGACCACCAAGTCAATAGCTACTGGGGAATTTTCAAACAATTTTAAAGCAGAAACTGAGGCCATCAGAGATGCTGCAACACTGGCTATTCAACACAAAAATAACATCACAACAAATTGGTGATTCTGACTGATGCACTGTCAGTATTATCAGCTCTAAAAAGCCACAAGAACAATGATCTAGATGACTTGAGAACTACCCTGGATCAACTATGCAATAACTTCTAGAAAGTAGTCATTCAGTGGATATCTTCCCACTGTAATATACACGGGAACGAATGTGCAGACAATTTAGCTAATGAGGGAGTGAGATTACCACAAGAGAACCATCCGGTCAGTTATGATGAAGCCAAATCCATCCTCAAACGTCAGTTCCATGAAAAATGGAAACGAGAACACCCAAAGCATAACGAGAGGGACGGATACCTCCAACTATCAAGCAGGGATCAAGTCATCATACTTCGCCTACGCACTGGCCACAATAGAATGAGAAAACATGTTCACCAAATTCAAAATAGGTAAAACCAACCTATGCCACTGTACACTGGACAACATGACAACAAAACATGTTCTACAGGATTGCCCCCAGTACACAGACCTGAGAAGGACAATGTGGTCCACACCCACCTCCCTGGAAGAGAAACTATATGGGGCAATCGAATCACTTAAACAGACAGCTGACTTCATAAGAGAGTCTGGAATCCTATTCTGATTTAGACTTGATCGCAGAGAGAGAGAGGGCGAGAGAGAGAGAGAGAGAGAGAGGGGGGGGGGCGAGAGAGAGAGAGGGCGATAGAGAGAGAGAGAGAGAGAGAGAGAGAGATTATAGTTGATGTTTTTGGATGTTTTATCAATTTTCTTATTTCTGCACTAGTCTTGACCTCATTCCTTTGTTAACGACGTATTTTCATGAGACATGTTTTCCAATGCATCCAGTTTATTTTCTGTTTCTTTAGTTGTTTTCATGATCCAGCTCTCACATACTTAAGTCGTGTGGATAATACATTTGATTTGAAAATCCTGAGTTTTGTTTTTCTGTTTAGTAATATTTATATCCTCTCTGATCAAGGTTTCTGAAAGTCATTCATGCCTTTGCTATTCTGATTCTAATTTCATGTATGTTGTCTCCTATCTATGCAGCTTCCGAGATATACAAGATATTCTACTTCTTCCACTGTTTTTCCTTCAAGGTATAGTTTTATCTTCTGGGCGAATTTTGTTTTTCATTACTTTTGTCTTTTTTTTGTTGATTTCAAGTCCAAATGTCCTTGTCATGGATGACGACATGTCATTTTTTTTTTTTGCTCATGCATCATATTTACATTGCTACCAATAAGTACCATGTTGTAGGCAAAATCAAGGTCCTCCAACTGAGATCCAAATGTCCATCCTTTGTCACCAGTTCAGCATTTCTGCATTATGAAGTCGATGGCACATCCAAGTAACAAGGGAGATAACAATCCTTGTTTCACTTTGGTATCAACCTGGAAACATTGACTTAGTCATGCCTCTGTGCCAACTGGACATGAGAAGCCGTCGTAAAGATCTTTGATGGCGTTTCTCATTTATGTTATTTTTTTGGTGGTATTACTGTTTTTGGTGGTTCTTTGTTTTTGATGGTATTACTGTTTTTGGTGGTATTACTGTTTTTGTGGTATTACTGTTTTTGATGGTATTACTGTTTTTGGTGGTATTACTGTTTTTGATGGTATTACTGTTTTTGATGGTATTACTGTTTTTGGTGGTATTACAGTTTTTGATGGTATTACTGTTTTTGATGGTATTACTGTTTTTGGTGGTATTACTGTTTTTGATGGTATTACTGTTTTTGATGGTATTACTGTTTTTGGTGGTATTACAGTTTTTGATGGTATTACTGTTTTTGGTGGTATTACAGTTTTTGATGGTATTACAGTTTTTGATGGTATTACTGTTTTTGGTGGTATTACTGTTTTTGATGGTATTATTGTTTTTGATGGTATTACTGTTTTTCATGGTATTACTGTTTTTGATGGTATTACTGTTTTTGAGTCGACATTTTGATAACAATGGATGATTCACGATGACGTTTTGTTAAACCATCGATCAACCGTCCATTGCAAGATGAAGAAACTTATTGGATGGAACATGATGATGATGACCACAGATACATTCACTTACAAATTGTCGGAGCACTCCGTCTGCCATCAGAGGGCAGTGCAACCCAGGGCGGAGCTCACCCAACAGCAACGCCCTGGACAAAATCATCAGGTGTTCTTTAAGTCGGCACCCAAGATTATCGGACTGATATTTTGTTCCCCTGCCGATGAAGGTTAGAGTGTATATACCTACCCCCAGCAATCCTGGATGACCTGCAGCAAGGTAACTACCCCCAGCATTCCTGGATGACCTGCAGGAAGGTAACTACCCCCAGCAATCCTGGATGACCTGCAGGAAGGTAACTACCCCCAGCAATCCTGGATGACCTGCAGGAAGGTAACTACCCCCAGCAATCTTGGATGACCTGCAGGAAGGTAACTACCGCCAGCAATCCTTAATGACCTGCAGGAAGGTAACTACCCCCAGCAATCCTGGATGACCTGCAGGAAGGTAACTACCCCCAGCAATCCTGGGTGACCTGCAGGAAGGTAACTACCCCCAGCAATCCTGGATGACCTGCAGGAAGGTAACTACCCCCAGCAATCCTGGATGACCTGCAGGAAGGTAACTACCCCCAGCAATCCTGGATGACCTGCAGGAAGGTAACTACCCCCAGCAATCCTGGATGACCTGCAGGAAGGTAACTACCCCCAACAATCCTGGATGACCTGCAGGAATGCGTCACTGAGGCTGTAAACTCGATCACGCCAGATATGTTGCAGAAAGTCAGGTCTGAGCTAGCTCGCCGTATCGATGTTTGCCGAGTAATTGTTGCGGCACAATATGATATGACACTTTATGGGTTGAAACAACTGTAACCACTGATACATGAGAATATTTCTATAAGTTTTGAATTTACAAATAATTTAAATCAAGGAGTGTTTTGTGGATACCCTGTATGTTTAATTAAAAGATAGCGATAAGATGCACCTTTGACGAACACCTCTACCTGTAAAAAACCAGTCTGATGTATCATTCTCAATGCGCACAGGTGTCTATTGGTCTTTCGAAGGCATTTTTATGACATGCACCAGCAGGTGAGGTAAACATCCCATATTTATCTTTATTAGCTTCACAATATCAGATGTGCGCAGGTTTCGAGTAGTTAATTAAGCGTCTATACAGATGTGTCTTGTATTCTTTACACTTGTCTATTGTGTTTCTCATATTAAATATATGATCTCTTGTTCCTCTGCTTCTCTGTAAACCAGCTTGTACTATGTTCAGGTTCTGTTTGATATTTATTTTTCCCACGATAACTTGCAGCAAGATCTTGTTGACATTGCTGATTAATACAATTGTTGGCGAATCTTTCAGCTTGTCTTGTGTGTGCTACGTCATCGTAATGGCTCATCGTATATCCCTAGACCGGCCATACGCTTATCTTACGGTCTGTTGTTTGATGTGCGACGGGGATAATCCGACGACTAACTGTGTTTTATATGTTCGGAATTGGAGTCAACAACGATGGCCTAACATCATCAAGCGCCAAACATTTTTTAAAAATATGACGATCATCATTTTCAAGGGGACGTGAACTTCCGGTATATGGTGGATAGGCGGCAGGAACCATTGAAGGCTATGCATGAAAAGTGTTCCTTGTTGCAGTTTCCTCATATTCCAAGTCATGCTTGTTGCAGGAGCTACTGAGTTAAATGTTCTGTGCACACCGTGAGCTGTGTGTCTCATCCGTTTTGATCGTGTTTCGATATTCCAATTGTTTACGATGAATGATGATATCGTATGACAGGGAACAGTTGGCTGTGTTCACTTTCTGCGCGGTTTCGCCTTATGTCTTTTAGCGTGTGCTGAGACTGCTACGATGGAGACTACAGTTAACTTTCTTTGTTTGGGAGATGAGATATTAATTCGGATGATTACGCTGGCACGGGCGGTTGAGCAATTATGGATTTTAATTCGTTTGCAGTGATACCGGTACCTCCCATAACCAATTCAGCTTGTTTTATTTTGTCATAGGAATAACTATGATTCGTTTACAATCTACCATATCTCGCTTACGGTGTTTCAAAGCTGTGTACAAATGTCATGTCAACTTTCACGCACTCTTCACTTCCTACTTCAACTCTGCTCTTATCTCATCACATCCATGGGAATCATCATTTCTTTAGTTGAGTCTTTGTCTGGCCCATTCTACTTTCTCCAATATTGGTTCTGGTTTATTGTCTTCTGTGTTGTTGGCATCTTTGTAGTTATGTTTATTGTCTTCTACATGTCGCTGCAATATTCCTTCCACCAGTTCAGCATATCAGCTTCTCCCTTCATATACACAATAATATGCCCTCATTAGTCTCATGTAGCGCGTTGTTCAGTGGTTAGAACAGCCAACCATGTGATACCCTCTATCCGCTGTCCAAACAGATCATCTACCGGCAGCACCCTCATGGCAGTTGCGATCGCATAAGTCGGGTAGACTATAATTCTTGTATTTATTTTTGTTTATCTTGCTAACTTGTAGTTCAGCTAGCCCAGTAGCAATACAAATAGTGAAGAGATTCAATGTTGCAAAAAGAAAAGAAATAAAAAACGTAAAAAAAAACCTACAACATACATACGATCGTAACTGACATTTTCACAATTCTTCATAAAAACACTATTAATCATTTCACCTACTCAGAAAATGCAAAATGTCGGACACGAAAATGCATCTCATTTTTAAAAAAAAAGAACATTTCATTTTATTAAGAACAAAAAACTCTTCTATGCCCCACAAATATTAAACCAGTTCGGGTGTTATTATTGTGTGACTTCTAATCACTGAGTGGGCTCACGTCAACATCCTCGTCGTTGTCAAAGTTTGGCGGTGTCCCGGGAACACACTTTGGGAACCACTGGTTAGCGAGCTAAGGAGAAGAGATCACATTCAGTCTACATCTACGGCTTCCAGGTTCAGAAAGCTTGAAAGAAGTCCCGGATATTACTGAAAATTATTGATAGTACTGGCGTAATGCTGACCACGTTGCACAAAAAATAATGTGCGAAGGTCAGTAAATAAATGTGAGCACTAACATCATATGTTGTATCCTCCGCCAAGTGCCGTCACGGGTCATAGACTTCTGTATCCGACGCGCTGTCATGACTTGGATGAGGTGATGTAACTTCAAGCAGTTTGTCCCGCGAGAGAGATGTGTTCCTGACCAAACAAGGCATGAGTAGAAGGGATGTGTTCCTGACCAAACAAGGCATGAGAAGAAGCGTGCTGAACTCGAGGCAGAGATGTGTTACTGACCAAACAAGGCATGAGTAGAAGGGATGTGTTCCTGACCAAACAAGGCATGAGTAGAAGGGATGTGTTACTGACCAAACAAGGCATGAGTAGAAGGGATGTGTTCCTGACC
Source organism: Megaustenia siamemsis (assembly GCA_032433765.1). Lineage (NCBI taxonomy): Eukaryota > Metazoa > Mollusca > Gastropoda > Stylommatophora > Ariophantidae > Megaustenia > Megaustenia siamemsis. The sequence goes on along the minus strand of JAVIAB010000145.1, from coordinate 33,734,102 downwards.
AAACAAGGCATGAGTAGAAGGGATGTGTTCCTGACCAAACAAGGCATGAGAAGAAGCGTGCTGAACTCGAGGCAGAGATGTGTTACTGACCAAACAAGGCATGAGTAGAAGGGATGTGTTCCTGACCAAACAAGGCATGAGTAGAAGGGATGTGTTACTGACCAAACAAGGCATGGGTAGAAAGGATGTGTTCCTGACCAAACAAGGCATGAGTAGAAGGATGCTGAAATCGAGGCAGAGATGTGTTCCTGACCAAACAAGGCATGAGTAGAAGGGATGTGTTACTGACCAAACAAGGCATGAGTAGAAGGGATGTGTTCCTGACCAAACAAGGCATGAGTAGAAGGGATGTGTTCCTGACCAAACAAGGCATGAGTAGAAGGGATGTGTTACTGACCAAACAAGGCATGAGTAGAAGGGATGTGTTCCTGACCAAACAAGGCATGAGTAGAAGGGATGTGTTACTGACCAAACAAGGCATGAGAAGAAGCGTGCTGAACTCGAGGCAGAGATGTGTTACTGACCAAACAAGGCATGAGTAGAAGGGATGTGTTCCTGACCAAACAAGGCATGAGTAGAAGGGATGTGTTACTGACCAAACAAGGCATGAGTAGAAGGGATGTGTTCCTGACCAAACAAGGCATGAGTAGAAGGGATGTGTTCCTGACCAAACAAGGCATGAGAAGAAGCGTGCTGAACTCGAGGCAGAGATGTGTTACTGACCAAACAAGGCATGAGTAGAAGGGATGTGTTCCTGACCAAACAAGGCATGAGTAGAAGGGATGTGTTACTGACCAAACAAGGCATGGGTAGAAAGGATGTGTTCCTGACCAAACAAGGCATGAGTAGAAGGATGCTGAAATCGAGGCAGAGATGTGTTCCTGACCAAACAAGGCATGAGTAGAAGGGATGTGTTACTGACCAAACAAGGCATGAGTAGAAGGGATGTGTTCCTGACCAAACAAGGCATGAGTAGAAGGGATGTGTTCCTGACCAAACAAGGCATGAGTAGAAGGGATGTGTTACTGACCAAACAAGGCATGAGTAGAAGGGATGTGTTCCTGACCAAACAAGGCATGAGTAGAAGGGATGTGTTCCTGACCAAACAAGGCATGAGTAGAAGGGATGTGTTCCTGACCAAACAAGGCATGAGTAGAAGGGATGTGTTCCTGACCAAACAAGGCATGAGTAACAAGGCATGAGTAGAAGGGATGTGTTCCTGACCAAACAAGGCATGAGTAGAAGGGATGTGTTACTGACCAAACAAGGCATGAGTAGAAGGGTGCTGAACTCGAGGCAGAGATGTGTTCCTGACCAAACAAGGCATGAGTAGAAGGGTGCTGAACTCGAGGCAGAGATGTGTTCCTGACCAAACAAGGCATGAGTAGAAGGCTGCTGAACTCGAGGCAGAGTTGTGTTCCTGACCAAACAAGGCATGAGTAGAAGGGATGTGTTCCTGACCAAACAAGGCATGAGTAGAAGGGATGTGTTCCTGACCAAACAAGGCATGAGTAGAAGGGATGTGTTCCTGACCAAACAAGGCATGAGTAGAAGGGATGTGTTCCTGACCAAACAAGGCATGAGTAGAAGGGATGTGTTCCTGACCAAACAAGGCATGAGTAGAAGGGATGTGTTCCTGACCAAACAAGGCATGAGTAGAAGGGATGTGTTCCTGACCAAACAAGGCATGAGTAGAAGGGATGTGTTCCTGACCAAACAAGGCATGAGTAGAAGGGTGCTGAACTCGAGGCAGAGATGTGTTCCTGACCAAACAAGGCATGAGTAGAAGGGATGTGTTCCTGACCAAACAAGGCATGAGTAGAAGGGATGTGTTCCTGACCAAACAAGGCATGAGTAGAAGGGATGTGTTCCTGACCAAACAAGGCATGAGTAGAAGGGATGTGTTCCTGACCAAACAAGGCATGAGTAGAAGGGATGTGTTCCTGACCAAACAAGGCATGAGTAGAAGGGTGCTGAAATCGAGGCAGAGATGTGTTCCTGAACAAACAAGGCATGAGTAGAAGGGTGCTGAACTCGAGGCAGAGATGTGTTCCTGACCAAACAAGGCATGAGTAGAAGGGTGCTGAACTCGAGGCAGAGATGTGTTCCTGACCAAACAAGGCATGATTAGAAGGGTGCTGAACTCAAGGCAGAAGTCAACTAGATTTGCATTGTCATGTTGATTCAACAACACCATCAACAGTGTGTGCTATACTTGTTGTCGTAGACGATCATGTCCTTCCACAATTCTATGTTCTCAGTGAATCGTATCAGTTCTGTTGTTAAATGATCACCTTGCTAGGACATCATCTATGGAGATACATAATGAGTTATTGAGTTATTGAGTTATTGCGGGTCATCATAATTGCACTCCGAACATGTCCATAGGTGCTCAGATCCCTCTCAGCAGCAATTCCCGCAGTGTTCTGCGACTGACGACTCCAGTTCTATGTTGGTTGATAAGTCTTCTTACACGGCCACTAAGTTTCTCGTTTCTGGATGTGCCCATTTTAACTCCCATTTCCATCATCCGAAGAAGTGACGTGGATCTGTGTTTGTCGAAGTCCCGTGCTCTTCCCACATCTCGGAATGCATTGGTGATGTCCGCCCGATCCACTGGTTGACCGTCCTCAACGACAGCACAGCTAGCCATCCTGTCCACTCTTTCATTTCCCCATACTCCCGCATGTCCAGAGATATAGACAAAGTTGACCTTACGTATTTTGGATTTCTGCAACGACTCTACCCATTGCATGCGTACAGAGCCCGCCTCCACTTTTTTTTATCATGCTCATCGAATCACTCAGTATACATGCATGGGTGTAGTCTTGTGACTCTAACCATTTGAATGCCTTGGTCATTGTCATCACCTCCATTGTCATACTACTCGTAGTCATAACGTATGTACCACTGTCTTCTTTGACTATTCTGCCTGCCGAGCGTGCTGTAAATGCCCATGCACTTCTTTGGTGTCGTCTTATAGATCCGTCTGTATAGATGACTGCATCTTTCTCATCGGTGTTATCGCAGATGAGACCGTTGACCTCAGCATTAACCACGACCGGGTTCTGTTCCCTACTTTTCCTGTCGAGTGTGACAATACACGAGAAAGTCCCCTTGAATGACGTAGGCACCGATATCCACTCCTCACCAACGCTGATATTGGTAAGCCCACAGACCTGTTTGATGACTTCTGCTCGGCCCACCCATAATTTGCCTCTTTTTAGCCCGGCACCTTTTCCAGTGTTAAGCACGTGGTGCAATGGATGCTCTGTATCTGTACTAATCTTCAGGTATGCTCGTGCTCTCCAGATCTTGATTCTGTCATCCATGGTTGGAAAGCCAAGAAGATACCTCATTGCTACACAGGGAGTGTCCCTTGTACATCCCAAGATAATGCGCATGGCTTCATCTGTGGAAGCCTTTGAAGACGTCATAGGCAAAGACTGCCGCATTGAGCCATGTCTCTTTGTTTTATCTATAACCTCCGAGTGTGGGTGGAAATGCACGTTACTGTTCAAGGTGACAGGTGACACGGGCAACTATTTTCTCCAGTAGATTGCCCGCAGTGTTCTGCATTGTGATGATTCTGTAGGCACTGATCTGATAAATAATAAATAAACATTATTCTATAGGGAAACTTCCGAGGCGATAGACAACGAATCAATTCAGAGGAAGAGGTATGTTTACAGCACTCGGAAAAAATGACAAATAATCAACAACAGAAAAACAACAAAGAACAATATATGGCCCTAAGCAGGATGGAACCCGTACTCCTTGGCACAGCGCCTTGCCACGAAACTCAAACGATAGGAAACACTGCCAACTCGGCTAACTAAAAATTTAGCCATCATTGGCGATGTCTTTCACGCAGGTGTTCTCATGACTGTAGCTTAGGGTTACGATCACAGCTCTGAAATAAATTGTGTATCTGTATCGTTCCTATTAAGACAAGTATCTCCCGTTTAGGGTAGGGCTGAATACTTGCGTTGCAGAGAAATATCGTCTGCAATTTGGTCTGTATTTTGCCAGTAGTAACCAAGTATTCCAACTTTTCTCGTCTCAAGATGTGCCCGAACAACGTCGATTGTTTCTTTCTGGTAGTTTTAAGAAGCTCTCATTTTGTGTTGTCCTCGTTGAGAATTTCTTGGTTTATCTTGTTAGCTGTCCATGGAAATATCAACATTTTTCTGAAAAATCTCATTTCTGTGGCCGCTAATCTTCTCTACATGTGTCTGTCTACAAGACCACACTAATTGTAGGGGAGGTAGTCACTGTCTCGCTATCCCAAACCTAGTCACAATCATGAGTCGTGTAGTATGTGCCTCGTGTAGTATGTGCCTCTTGTAGTATGTGCCTCGTGTAGTATGTGCCTCTTGTAGTATGTGCCTCGTGTAGTATGTGCCTCGTGTAGTATGTGCCTCGTGTAGTATGTGCTTCGTGTAGTATGTGCCTCGTGTAGCATGTGCCTCTTGTAGTATGTGCCTCGTGTAGTATGTGCCTCGTGTAGTATGTGCCTCATGTAGTATGTGCCACGTGTAGTATGTGCCTCTTGTAGTATGTGCCTCGTGTAGTATGTGCCTCGTGTAGTATGTGCCTCTTGTAGTATGTGCCTCTTGTAGTACGTGCCTCGTGTAGTACGTGCCTCGTGTAGTATGTGCCT
>JAVIAB010000145.1:33536939-33719439 GCA_032433765.1 Megaustenia siamemsis | reverse complement strand
ACGGAAAAAACATGAGTACCTCTGAAGTCGGAGTTATCTGCCTATGCGGCGAGGGACCCCGGTGCACGCAGCTGCCAGGGAAAAATGAATTAACACGCAAAACTCAGTTCCTTGTCTCTAGGGACTTCGTCAGAGTTGACAGCTGGCGAAAGCAACAACAACAACAATCTCTCTCTCTCTCTCTCTCTCTCTCTCTCTCTCTCTCTCTCTCTCTCTCTCTCTCTCTCTCTCTCTCTTTCTTTCTTTCTCAGCTTTACGCTGTATATTTGCTGAAACTTAAAATTATTTCATGAAATTGCGAAATTTTCAGTGACTTTTCCTAACTTTTATTCCCTTCAAAATATCATTATCATCGTCATGGGCGAAGGCGAGTATGTCCCTCCACATTGTGACGTTAGTCGTGCTCATTACCATCCTGTTTAAATGTTCATATCTTTGCAAGCAGGCCTGCTTACTAATTTGTACCGTTGTACCTTAATATGCCTCTCTTAACAATGAAAGTAAAATTAATGCAAATACAAGCAAATAAGGAAAAAAAACAATAGGATGATGAAGAAGGAGAACTGGAAAAGGAAGAAGTAGAATAATAAGTTTGGGACAAGAATCGGAAGCAGAACAGGGGAAAGTTGTAGCATGTAGGCCGAAACGTCAGGATTCTATTTTGTTCTTTTTTCGGTAAAGCTGTCACCATACACTGCAGGAGTGTAAGTTTTACCCCAGCACTAGCTCATTGACACATCGCCTTACAACGACATACTTGAGTTACACACACTGTCAGCTAAGCAACCTAAATAATTAGCTATCACCTACGATGTCTTTCACGCACGTGAGTACTCGTGGGACAACAGCATAGCCTGACGAACACAGCTCGGAAATAAACTATATATCAGTATCTCCTATTACTTTAAGCATTTCACGTTAAGTCAAGTATTTCAAGAAAGTCAAGTATTTCCTATGAAGTCAGGTATATCCTATTAAGTCAACTTTATTCTTATGCGAAGAGAGCGGGTAGCGAATCGATAATATGCCTGGTCTTGAACCAGGAGAACGTGGGTTTGAATCTCTGTCGGGTCAAAAGTTTTTCTCTGAGAGGTGGAATAAAAACTCAAATCCGATACCTCGGGCTGACTGCACGGGGCAGGCGGCCTTTATTCTCCGTTCCTCAAAGTTCCACCGGCAGAGCTCAGTAATGTGAACATGCTGTCAGGATAGTTGCTTTTTTTCTTATGTGATACACTCAGGGTATGTGATACACTCAGGGTATGTGGTGTACGCAGGGTATGTGATATACACTCAGGGTATGTGATACACTCAGGGTATGTGATACACTCATGGTATGTGATACACTCAGGGTATGTGATACACTCAGGGTATGTGGTGTACGCAGGGTATGTGATATACACTCAGGGTATGTGATACACTCAGGGTATGTGGTACACTCAGGGTATGTGATACACTCAGGGTATGTGATACACTCAAGGTTTGTGGTATACTCAGGGTATGTGATACACTCAAGGTATGTGATACACTCAGGGTATGCGGTACACTCAGGGTATGCGGTACACTCAGGGTATGTGATACACTCAGGGTAAGTGATACACTCAGGGTATGTGGTACACTCAGGGTATGTGATACACTCAGGGTATGTGGTACACTCAGGGTATGTGGTACACTCAGGGTATGTGGTACACTCAGGGTAAGTGATACACTCAGGGTATGTGGTACACTCAGGGTATGTGATACACTCAGGGTATGTGGTACACTCAGGGTATGTGATACACTCAGGGTATGTGGTACACTCAGGGATGTTGATTTTCATGTTGTATTTTGTGCCTGTGCAGTTGAATCTATGTAAATGTTCTTGTAGGTCTTCTATATTTCTCTATGTATTAGTGCCTTTTCGTCTTCTGCAAATAGAAGTTCGTTGATTACCTATCTCGATTGAGTTGCCTAACTTGCATCTATAGTCCATGTATGTAATAAACAGGGGGGGGGGAAGAGAGAGAGAATAGTACACACCCCTGACTTACACCTGATCTAATTTCAAAGTGGTCTGTGTAGCCTGTTGCTGTTCTGGCTGTGCAGTTGTTGTTGATGTAGAGAATTTAAAATAGGATGGTTAGATGTTGGCTTACTCTGTGTGTTGTTAGTATCTTCCAGTTCTCTGTTTACTTTGTCGAATGCCTTTTCCTGGTCAATGAAAGCTGTGTACAAATTTGATGTAAGATATTACTAACATAAACAAACGAATCAACTACAAAATTAACATCTCTGTAGAGCATCACAGAATTGAGCCACTCCCATGTTGTATACATTTAAAACAAATAATAACATTGTACAACTCTTGGCAAATTCGTCCATAAAAACTACAAATATAACCAGTTATTACTAAAATACAATTTTGTAATTAAAAAGAAACAGAGGTGTCTTTGCTGGATCGTCATGTGTACGTCTTTGCTAGATCGTCATGTGTACGTCTTTGCTAGATCGTCATGTGCACTGATGTCAGAGAACGGAGACCTGGTGTTCACTATTCAAGTACAACGATAATTATAAGAGAAGTTGATAAGTAGATAGTAATCCTATATATATCGCCAGGCACTGGCCTTCAGTGCAGAATTACAGACCATCCACACTAAAAAGAGGTCGATGTATACTCATTGTATCACCGCTTTCATCATCGCCACCTCATTGTATCACCGCTTTCATCATCGCCACCTCATTGTATCACTGCTTTCATCATCGCCACCTCATTGTATCACCGCTTTCATCATCGCCACCTCATTGTATCACCGCTTTCATCATCGCCACCTCATTGTATCATCGCTTTCATCATCGCTCCCTCATTGTATCACCGCTTTCATCATCGCCACCTCATTGTATCATCGCTTTCATCATCGCCACCTCATTGTATCACCGCTTTCATCATTGTCATCTCATTGTATCACTGCTTTCATCATTGTCATCTCATTGTATCACCGCTTTCATCATCGCCACCTCATTGTATCACCGCTTTCATCATTGTCATCTCATTGTATCACCGCTTTCATCATTGTCATCTCATTGTATCACCGCTTTCATCATTGTCATCTCATTGTATCACCGCTTTCATCATCGCCACCTCATTGTATCACCGCTTTCATCATCGCCACCTCATTGTATCACCGCTTTCATCATTGTCATCTCATTGTATCTCTGCTTTCATCATTGCCACCTCATTGTATCACTGCTTTCATCATTGTCATCTCATTGTATCATCGCTTTCATCACTGCCACCTCATTGTATCACCGCTTTCATCATTGTCATCTCATTGTATCACTGCTTTCATCATTCCCACCTCATTGTATCACCGCTTTCATCATCGCCACCTCATTGTATCACCGCTTTCATCATCGCCACCTCATTGTATCACCGCTTTCATCATTTCCACCTCATTGTATCACTGCTTTCATCATTGCCACCTCATTGTATCACCGCTTTCATCACCGCCACCTCATTGCATCACCGCTTTCATCACCGCCACCTCATTGTATCACCGCTTTCATCACCGCCACCTCATTGTATCACCGCTTTCATCACCGCCACCTCATGTCATCACCTCTCTTTTTTCACGCTGCAGTCTCTTTTATCACCCTCTAATTTTGGCACTAGGGAGTGAGTATCTTGGTCTACGCCCTATGGGCCGGCTACGGCTCGAAAGGTCAATAGATAGATATAATTTTGCCACATTTCTAATTACCTTCTCATTTCATCACCACTTTGATCACCATTTCTTTTCAATGGCTCTTGTATCACATCTAATTGTATTACTTCTCTAATCACCAACTCATTATATCACCTACGTCATATATTGCTTTATCCTCACCACATCACAACTGCTCTGTCACCACCTACCTCATTCTTCACCTCATTCTTCACCTCATTCTTCACCTCATTCCACGCCTTGAAGATGTTCAACAACCACAAATAGTTCCAAAAGGTTCGAGCTATTACAAATGTTGAGAACCGCTGAATGTAAGCTTCGTTGTCCAGAAACAACACCACCCGCCCACCCCCACCCGCGATCATCGAGTAGTGAAATCATTGATGTGCTATTCCCACGACCTTGTTCATGTGAAATAAGCTCATTTAACAGTGTGGGAAATGTACTCTGACTACACATTTATGAATTAAAAACACTCTATGATCATTTATTGGAGGGAGACAAACGCATCAATTGATGACCTCAGGAGTTATATGATTCCCAGAATCGGGAGTCACGCTAGCCACAGGTAAGCAGGGTCAGTGAGTACCAGGGACTCTTATACTACACGTTGTCGTCCCTATAAGTAACAAAGTAACAAGCCCCGTCACGTCAAGTGGCGTATAGGGACTATGGTGTTAGTGACCATATATTTTACACTTTCAGAACATGATTTTTTGGTGGTAATGTGGTCGGTATTACGCCTGTGCCGCTTTACTTTCCCAGATAAAAATCCGGTACCCATTAAAGGCTGAGTGAAACTGGACGCCGTCGGTTGGGATCGCACCCTACCCTTGTCCTTTGTAGTCCGGTTCACTAACCACTGAGACATCGCGGCTCCCTTGTCGCCCCCATACATTGTCTATATTTATGAATATTTTTCTCTATTTTTTTTTTGTTATTTTTTTCTCAGAATAGAAATAAAATAAAATACTGACTATGCTAAAAAAATAAAACTTAATTTCATGTTCAATTAAACAGTATTTTGCTGAAATGTTAAGAAAATGTAACGATCTACATCTTCTTTTAAATTTAGTAATTTCGACTCCCCTCTATCATGTTGATCCCAGGCGATCGCCTAGGTTCATCTAAAGGTAAAGCCGGCACAGCAAGTAGAAGAGAACGTAGGTGTTTCAAGTTTATTTTTAAACAAGATGTCGCAGTTGAACAAGATGAGTGTACCACTACAAGATGTCGCAGTTGAACAAGATGAGTGTACCACAACCAGTACTGAATGACTGCAGCAGAAAATGAACATCACACGCGGAGCAGTCATAGTTACCCAACAAGATGTCGCAGTTGTACAAGGTGGGTGTACCACAACCAGTACTGAATGACTGCAGCAGAAAATGAACATCACACGCGGAGCAGTCATAGTAACCCAACAAGATGTCGCAGTTGTACAAGGGGGTGTACCACAACCAGTACTGAATGACTGCAACAGAGACAGCAGCAGATGCTGGACAGGTTGCGCGGGGCAATCAGAGCAGCTGTCATGAAAGCTAAGTTCCAATAGGCCAAGCTGGTTGATTGTGATAAAATAGAAAAAAAAATGGTATGTTAGAAGCTTTACGTGATTAGTGGACGACACAGATTAAACGACGTTTCGGCCCAATAGGCCTTCAGCAGGCCTATTGTCAAATTTTTGTTTGTTCCTGTCCTTTAGTCTGTGTCGTCCACTAATCACGTAAAGCTTCTAACATACCATTTTTTTTCTATTTTTTAATTTTTCCTCATATTCAGCTTTACTGCAGCTTCGCATTTTTATGCTTTCATTTGCATTTCTTTGCCTTAACCCCTTGATTGTGATAATACGGTTGGTGGATCAGATTTAGGCTCAAGATGTACTCATTCATTCTCAATATGTACTCATTCATTCTAATGATGTACTCAATCATTCTCAAGATGTACTTAATCATTCTCAATATGTACTCATTCATTCTAATGATGTACTCAGTCATTCTCAAGATGTACTTAATCATTGTCAATATGTACTCATTCATTCTAATGATGTACTCAATCATTCTCAAGATGTACTTAATCATTCTCAATATGTACTCATCATTCTAATGATGTACTCAATCATTCTCAAGATGTACTTAATCATTCTCAATATGTACTCAATCATTCTCAAGATGTACTTAATCATTCTCAATATGTACTCATTCATTCTAATGATGTACTCAATCATTCTCAAGATGTACTTAATCATTCTCAAAATGTACTCATTCATTCTCAAGATATGCTCAATCATTCTCAAGATGTACTCATTCATTCTCAAAATGTACTCAATCATTCTCAAGATGTACTCATTCATTCTCAAGATGTACTCAATCATTCTCAAGATGTACTCATTCATTCTAATGATGTACTCAATCATTCTCAAGATGTACTCATTCATTTGGGTGAAAGTTCAACGACTCATCAAAATGATATCTTGGATCATTGAAATAGAACTCGTGGAGATCATTTATCTGATTATGATTATTTGTTTTTAGTTCGCCAATAATTCCCTAGAGACTAGGAACTAAATGTTGCGTGTTGATCCGTTTTTTTTCCCTGGCAGCCGTGTGCACAGGGGTCCCATACACTCATTTTTGTCCGTCGATGAGTCATTGACGCTTCAAGCCGGGCCTCGCTGCTGAGACCAGAGGTGGTTGCTGTAGGGAGAAATCATAAATAAAAATCCCAACTGGTGAAGTTGTGATTTGAACTCTCAACCTCTCTATCTTGAGACCAGCATCTAGTCTCGAGACCGGCATCTAGTCTCGAGACCGGCATCTAGTCTCGAGACCGGCATCTAGTCTCGAGACCGGCATCTAGTCTCGAGCCCGGCATCTAGCCTCGAGATCGGCATCTAGTCTCGAGACCGGCATCTAGTCTCGAGACCGGTATCTAGTCTTGAGACCGGCATCTAGTCTCGAGCCCGGAATCTAGCCTCGAGATCGGCATCTAGTCTCGAGACCGGCATCTAGTCTCGAGACCGGCATCTAGTCTCGAGACCGGCATCTAGTCTCGAGACCGGCATTTAGTCTCGAGACCAATTAGATCCCTAATTATGTAGATAAATAAAATAAACAAAAGACAATAAATAATAAAACACCAAAAAAAACGTGAGATGTTTTAGCTTTTCGAACAAGAGAATACACACAAAAAGTAATAACCAACGTTTCGTCTAAATGTCTTCAAACGGAACGAAAACAAATAAAACACAATTAGAATCTATCAAATGAGAAGACAAGACTTCATATTTCTTTATGTAGGCTGGAATCGGCGTAAACGGTCAGCACAAAATAGTAGAGATCGAAGAATAAAGGCAGCTCCATACTCAAAAATACCGAACTAAGTCGGGTATTTTAGTCCGACAGACGAATCATTTTGTTTCAACTACTGTACAACCTATCTACGCTCAGTTATCTCCCCTTAATGGAGATTGATGACGAAGAACAGCAGTGGCTTAACGAAAGCAAACAACCAATCAGCTCTCATTTTGTCTTCTTCTTCGCAGTTTGGACAAGCTTCATCAAGTTAAAATCGTGTACCTTGGAGGTTACAAATTTGAGAACCAATGCAGAATTCATGAACACAAAAGTGAAGAAAAAAACCACATAAGAAAACTCTTCGAGTCACTTGATGCGATGAACTCGTAAAGATGCAGATCTCCGCGGTCGGGTCACGCACAGTTAATTCTCGACATGTTTTCGATTCACGTGGATGATTTTTCTGAAGAAATTCTCTCACCTGCTGATTATGTTTGTTATGTTTGTCATCTACTTTTAAGTGAGTGCTTACATCAGCGCTGATCTGTTCTGATTTATGTTTTCCGAGTCTGGTTCAATGTCTGCTTCATTTTTCTTTTCAGATTAATTCTTCTGTTCTGTTTAGCAAACTCAGCTTAACAGTTAAGCTGAAAATAGTCCTTAAATAATGAAATCCTTCTGAGGAACAGACGGACATAAATAATGCGCGGACACATCATTAACGCTAGGAAAAACACACGACAAACATAATGTTGCCACGACTGGCATCAACCCCATCATCGATCATTGTTACCGAACCCTCACTCAGAAAATGTGTTTTTGAAGTTGGTCATTTGGAAGTTTGAACAAGAAATTGAGAAGAAAAAAAAACTGAACGCTTTTGAAGCCAATGCATAAGAAAAATAAAATGTGTATAATAGACTGAATACAAGACTAATATTAAAATAAAAGAAATTGTCATCTCACAATTAAGGAAAGAAGATGGACATATGTCGGACATGTGTTGAGAAGAGACAACAAGAGAATTCCAAAACAGGCTCTTCTATTGGAAACAACAGGATACAGAAAAAGAGGAAGACCTAAAAAAAAAAACACTAAAAGAACACTTATAAGAGAAGCAAAATTGGCAGGCATAGACTCATTAGATAAGATCGAACATCTTGCCCGGAATAGAGATCTTCTTCTGTCTTTCAGCTCCCTGTGGGGCGTAGGTCTTCAACAAACACGTTCAAATTCGTTCTGTTTCTTGCAATTCTTTTAAGATCGTTCCATGTCTTCCTCATCATCTTCATATCTGCTTCTGTCTGTCTTCTCCAAGAATTCCTTGGTCTTTCCCCCTGGGGATTCCAAGAAAGGGACTGTTGTGTAATACTCTCAGTTGGCTTAGGTAGTGTGTGTCCTATCCAGCGCCATCGTCTTCGCTGTATCTCTTTATCCACTGGTATTTGACTGGTACATTTCCATAATTCTATGTTAGTGATTTTGTCCTGTCATTTCCATCCTTTTATTCTGCGTAAACAACCAAACAGGGCAATTTCAATTCATAAGTCAGACAAGGCTGTGTTCTGTCGCCGGATTTGTTTTCACTTTACAGCGAACATATTATGAGATCAATAGTAGACAAAAAAGGAATTGAAGTCAACGGTCACAATGTAAATAATTTACGACATGCGGATGACACAGTCTTAATAGCAGAAACAGAGAATGAACTACAAGAAATGATAGATTTAATAGTAAAATAAAGCTTCAAGAAAGGTCTTAGTCTGAATAGTAAGAAAACAGAAGTAATGGTTATTTCGAAGAAACAATCATCACCATCATGCAGCATAAAAATAAACGACACAAATCTGAAACAAGTGCAAGGTTTGAAATACTTGGGATAACATCAGATGGGAGATGCACCACAGAAATAAAAAGCAGAATAGCTCAGGCCAAAATTGCATTTCAGAAAATGAAAAATATCTTATGCAACAAATCTATGTCAATAGAAATGAGAAAGAGAGTTCATCGATGCTATATAGAACCAATTCTGACCTACGGAATCGAATCAAGGACAATAGACAAACAAATGAAAAGACGATTAGAGGCCACAGAGATGGGATTTCTCAGAAGAATGTTGAAAGTTCCCTGGACAGCTAAAAAGACCAATGAGGAAGTTCTCAAAGAGGCCAACACAAAAAGGGAGCTCTTAAAAAACATCAGAAAGAAGCAATCAACATTTTTCGGGCACATCATGAGAAGAGGAAAGTTGGAATACTTAGTTACAACTGGCAAAATAAAAGGAAAGAGAGATCGCGGACGACAAGGAGAGAAAATACTGGATAGCTTGGTGTCATGGCATGGAAAACAGTCAACAATAGAACTCGTACGATGCACTGTGGATAGAAGATTGTGGAAGGACATGATCGCCAACGCCAACCAGTACGGTACATGATGATGATGATGAAGCATCCATTAATGAAAGTTTGTATCTTCATGATTGTCATTTTAGTCGTTCTCCATGTTTCACAGCCATATAATAGGACTGACTTAACATTGGGGTTGAAATTTTTTATTTTAGTATTTAACCTAATTTCTTTGGACTTCCATATGTTTCCCAGTGCAAAAAATGCTCCTCTTGCGTTTGAAAGCCCTTATTTTGGTATCATTTTATGTTCCTCCATCTTTGTCTATATTACTGCCCAACGTAAGAGTGTACGTTTAGTAGAGGTATTTCTCCTATTTTTATTTGGTTATTGTGAACTCCATTAATTCTCATAATTTTGGTCTAATCTCTATTTATTTTCGGTTCCATCTGTTGTGATCTCTCATCAAGTTTGGTCATTTTATCCTGCATCTGTTGATGGCTGTGTGATAGGAGAGCTATGTCATCAGCAAAGTCTAAATCATCAAGTTGTTTGGTCAGTGACCACTGGATTCCATTTCTGTTGTTTTGAGTTTATTTTCATAATCCAATCTATGGCCAGTAGAAAGAGAAATGGAGACAGAAGGCATCCCTGCCTTACTCCTGTTGTTATTTCAAATGCTACTGTAAGCTGTCCTTCATGCACCACACTACATTTCGTTCCTTCATACATTGTTTTTATCAGGTTAATAAACTTTATGGGGATTCCGTAATGACTCAGCAACTTCCAACGCATTCTTCTGTCTAAACTATCAAATGCCTTTTCGTAATCTATGAATCCAATATAAAGTGGGGATTTTAGTTCTAAACTTTGTTCAACTATTATACGTAGAGCAGTTATTTGATCAGCACATGATCTGTTCTTCCTAAAACCTGCTTGTTCATCTCTCAAATGTTTCTCTATGGCCTCTTTTAGTCTCTCCAGAATAATTCTGCTTAATATTTTTCCCTGCACTGATAGTGGCATAATTCCACTATAATTTGTGACTCCTGTAAACTTCCATTTTTTTGTAGTTTAATCATATAACCTTCTCTCCAGTCTTTAGGTGTTTCTTCCCTCTCCCAATTTTTATCTAATAGATTATGTAGCATCTTGGTAGAGGTGTTCATATCTGCTTTGATGGCTTCCGTAGGAATTTCATCTGGTCCTGTGGCTTTACCATCTTTTAATAGTTTGATGGCTTTCGTTATTTCTTCTTTGCTTGGTTTTCCACAGTTAACGTGTAACTCTTCTTCTGCTGGTAGTATATCTGGAGGTTTATTTGAGCCGTGTCTATTCAAAAGTTCTTCAAAGTGCTCTTTCCACTTGTTTCCTTATATTCGTCATCGTCATCGTGTGCCTTCTCCGCAACGAAGGTTGGCTACATTGGATCGCCATTCTACTCTGTTTCTTGCTTTGATGGTGCAGGCTGTCATAGATTGACTTGACCATCTTTTGATGTTACTCGTCCATGTTAGTCTTGGTCTGCCTCTGCCTCTTTTACCTTGTATTTTTCCTTCCAATATTACTTTTAGTTGGCTTATATTACTATTATTATTACTCCCTTATATTACTAAGCAGATTTCCTTTCTTATCTTCAATAAACGCATTGATCTGTTTGTATTTTTCACTTAATTTCTTTGTGCTGCTGTACAGTTCTTTCATATTCCCTTTATTTGCTGCTTCTTCTGCCTCTTTAGCTAGTGCATCTATATATTTCCTCTTATCCCTTTTAATGCATCTTCTCACTTCTTTGTTCACCTCTGTGTAAGCTTCCTGTGTCTTGGCCTTATTACTTCTTGTTTTGCTTTTATTTATGTCTGCTTTCTTGTTCTTTCTTTAATTTTATCCAGGGTCTCTGCTGTCATCCATGCCTTATTCTGACATTCTCTTTCCCAAGTGTTTCTTTGCATGTCTCTTTCCACATATCCTTTACCTGTTTCCAATGATCTCCTATATTTATTGTATCTTCTAGTTGTTGCAGGACCTGGTATTTCATTGATTTTGTGACTGCCATTTCAGAATAAAGATGAGTGACGAGAAACACTACAAGCCCCCATGTGACGTCACGGGGCTCGGGAAGAATCAAGTAGTTGGGTGTTAAAAATGAGAAACACCTTTCGCAACAAGCCTATGTCGATAGAAGTGAGAAAGAGCGTTCATCGGTGCTATATAAAGCCAATCCTGACCTATGGAAGTGAATCATGGACAGTAGACAAACAAATGAAAAGACGATTAGAAGCCTTAGAGATGAGAATTTTCTTATAGGAAAAATGAAAGTTCCTGGACAGCTAAAAAGACAAATGAGGACATTCTCAAAGAGGGGAACACAAAAGGGAGTTCTTAAAAAACATCAGAAAGAAACAGTAAACATATTTCGGGCACATTATGAGAAGAGAAAAGTTGGAACACATGGTTACAACTGGCAAAATACAGGAAAAAAATATCGTGGACGACAAAGAGAGAACATACTAGATAGCTTGACACAGAAAAAAAGTTAATAGAACAGATACGATGCAATGTGGATAGAAAATTGTGGAAGAACTTGATCGTCTACGCCAACCAGTATGACACATGATGATGATGATTATAAATTTGCTTATTCATTAACAAACAAATTAAAACATAAATTTTGCCTCATTGGCAGTTTTGATTGTTGATGTTTTATTTAGCTGTGGTAAACCGCGCTCGGAAATTATTGGTTCTTGAACACAAAATACATAAATACATAATACATAAATACATAAATACATAAATACATAAATACATAAATACATAAATACATAAATACATAAATACATAATACATAATACATAAATACATAATACATAAATACATAATACATAAATACATAATACATAATACATAAATACATAATACATAAATACATAAATACATAAATACATAAATACATAATACATAATACATAAATACATAAATACATAATACATAAATACATAATACATAAATACATAAATACATAAATACATAAATACATAATACATAATACATAAATACATAATACATAAATACATAATACATAAATACATAAATACATAAATACATAAATACATAAATACATAAATACATAAATACATAATACATAAATACATAAATACATAATACATAAATACATAAATACATAAATACATAAATACATAATACATAAATACATAAATACATAATACATAATACATAAATACATAAATCGTTCGCCGTCAGAAGAAAGAAAGAAACGAAATAGACCTGCTACACCTCACGGCTTGTGGGCAATATGGTGGTAGTGGCCATACTTACTTCTATGAGTTATAGTACATTTTTGGATGATGTGGTCGGTATCACGCTGGGTCGCCTTTCTATCTATCTATCTATCTATCTATCTATCTATCTATCTATCTATCTATCTATCTATCTATCTATCTATCTATCTATCTATCTATCTATCTATCTATCTATCTATCTATCTATCTATCTGTCTGTCTGTCTGTCTGTCTGTCTGTCTGTCTGTCTGTCTGTCTGTCTGTCTGTCTGTCTGTCTGTCTGTCTGTCTGTCTGTCTGTCTGTCTGTCTGTCTGTCTGTCTGTCTGTCTGTCTGTCTGTCTGTCTGTCTGTCTGTCTGTCTGTCTGTCTGTCTGTCTGTCTGTCTGTCTGTCTGTCTGTCTATGACGTTTTTATCACCGACTAAAGAACCGTCACCATTATTTCACTTTGGCAGGGATCATTCTCCTTCTTTCCTTCTTCCAGCGTTTAAAAAAAAAAGTAAAGTGCCCCCGTCACGGCGTATAGGAACATGATGTTAGTGACCATACATTTTTCAGACCTTCGGCACACGATTTTTGGGGAGATGTGGTTGGTATTACGCCCGTGCCGCTTTACTTTCCCAGAAAAAAATCCGGTACCAATTAAAGGCTGGATGAATCGGAAGCCGTCGGTTGGGATCGATCCCTACCCCTTGTCCTTTGTAGTCCAGTTCACTAACCACTGAGCTATCGCGGGTCCTCTTCCAGCGTTAATGGATATAGAATTAACGTCCTTTTGTTCTTTCGGTGACCACTCCTTCTGTTGTTTCCAAGTGTTTTTAATATTCCATCAATCCATCTTTTTCGTGGTCGCCCCTTAAATCTGGTGTTCTCGTAACGTTTATTGAAGACTCATTGTGTTGTGTTCTGGTCTTTCTGACTTATCACGTTTATTGTATCTGGTTGTTTCTGTATGCATTCAATGACAAGAGTTATTCATAGCCTTTTATATCAGTTCTTAATTTCTGATAGTATCTCTCGAGTTGATTCCTGCCATTCGTCTAACACATTTAATGTCTGTAGTAGTTATTTTTCTTATTGTTCCTGCTTATGTGTTAGTACATCAACAGTTGACTTCAATTAATTTTTTCTCTACTATTGATATCATAATATGTTCGCTGTAAAGTGAAAACAAATCCGGCGACAGAACACAGCCTTGATAGGGTAGTACAACGTAGGAACAAAGATTAAATTGTCCGTTGTGCCTCTACAGATTGAGATTATATAGTTTTAATTATACTCAGTAAGGTTCTGAAAGATTGAGATGATATAGTTTTAGTTATACTCAGTAAGGTTCTGAAAGATTGAGATGATATAGTTTTAGTTATACTCAGTAAGGTTCTGAAAGATTGAGATTATATAGTTTTAGTTCTACTCAGTAAGGTTCTGAAAGATTGAGATGATATAGTTCTAGTTATACTCAGTAAGGTTCTGAAAGATTGAGATGATATAGTTCTAGTTATACTCAGTAAGGTTCTGAAAGATTGAGATTATATAGTTCTAGTTATACTTAGTAAGGTTCTGAAAGATTGAGATTATATAGTTCTAGTTATACTTAGTAAGGTTCTGAAAGATTGAGATTATATAGTTCTAGTTATACTCAGTAAGGTTCTGAAAGATTGAGATTATATAGTTCTAGTTATACTCAGTAAGGTTCTGAAAGATTGAGATTATATAGTTCTAGTTATACTCAGTAAGGTTCTGAAAGATTGAGATTATATAGTTCTAGTTATACTCAGTAAGGTTCTCAAATTCTGCCTGTTCACCCAGGAAGAGTCAAGTACAAAGCTCTTGCTATGTAGATGTACAAAACGGTGAACCTAGAAGAAGATGAACATAACAGGCAACAGATGGAGTTGGGTAGGTCATCCAGTGAGAAGTGATCCTTCATCTTGTTTACTTAGTGTTTCCCTATTAAGTGGGCGTGACTAAGTTGTGACTAAGTTGTGACTAAGTTGTGACTAAGTTGTGACTAAGTTGTGACTAGTTTACGACAGCGCCGCGATATCTGTAGGTTTCGATCCTACATCTGCGACTTCGACATCGACATGTTCACTTAACAGCAATTTGTGCTCGCGTTAAAAGAACATCCCTCGGTTGTAAGGAGAACAGCTGGGTTGGATGGAAATATGTCAGCTTCATCGTCATATGATGGTGAACTAACACACGGAACTAACACACGGAACTAATACACGGAACAAGATAAATCGGCAGACCTAAACTACGATATAGAGATATCTGCAAATCATCTCTGAAAGACTTCTCCATCTGTGAAAATGACTGGCAACATCTGGCAAGTGATCGCACATCATGGAGAGCATGTATAAGGAACGGTATAACAACATTTGAGACTGTGCTAAGGCAAAACTTAGAAGAGAAAAGACTCATGAAAAAGGATGGAAAACCATGTGGACCAGCGAGCCTAACTCGTTCATTCTGTGACCTTGTGTGTTTGTCGAACATTGATAGAATTAGCCACGAGAGAAGCTGCTCGACAAAAACAAAACCTCAAAAAAATACACAATAGCCTCCACTAGATCGTCTGACAAAACGATAAGGGCCATATATATCGTCACATTGTAACACTGTTTTAATGGGAACTGCTAGACATAAAGGATGGAAATATGCCAGCTGTAGTGTCACCTTGTAACACTGTTTTAATGGGAACTGCTAGACATAAAGGATGGAAATATGTCAGCTTTAGTGTCACCTTGTAACACTGTTTTAAGGATATCGAGTGGCCGAATCGATAACTCTTAGTGCTCCAATCTATAACTCTTAGTGCTCCAATCGATAACTCTTAGTGTTCCAATCGATAACTCTTAGTGCTCCAATCGATAACTCTTAGTGCTCCAATCGATAACTCTTAGTGCTCCAATCGATAACTCTTATTGCTCCAATCGATAACTCTTAGTGCTCCAATCGATAACTCCTAGTGCTCCAATCGATAACTCTTAGTGCTCCAATCCAGGAGAACGCGAGTTCGAATCAGGTAGATTGAACTGAGATTTTTCTATCAGGAGTGAAATAAAAACTCAGAGTCGAACACCATCTGCCGACTACTCAGGACAAGCGGCCATTATTCTCCTCTCATATTCATTTCAGTGTGAACGACGGAGAATGGGGAGATGAAAAAAACGAGAAGAACGAAGTTGCAAAAAAAAATGAGGAAAAGAGGAAGAAAGGAAGAAAAATAAGACAGAAGTAGAAATAAATATAGAGGAAGAGAAACAGAAACAAGAACACGAAGCAGGAAAATAATAAAAACCGAGGATGAAATTAAAAACAATGAGGTCGGTTCTGTCTTACTCATCAGGTCCCATGTCCTTTGCAGAACGTTACATTCACCACAACCCGTCTGAAAGTATCTCTGTCTGTAACCAGATCTTCCGCAGAACGTTACATTCACCACAACCCGTCTGAAAGTATCTCTGTCTGTATCGAGATCTTCCACAGAACGTTACATTCACCACAACCCGTCTGAAAGTATCTCTGTCTGTATCGAGATCTTCCACAGAACGTTACATTCACCACAACCCGTCTGAAAGTATCTCTGTCTGTATCGAGATCTTCCACAGAACGTTACATTCACCACAACCCGTCTGAAAGTATCTCTGTCTGTATCCAGATCTTCCACAGAACGTTACATTCACCACAACCCGTCTGAAAGTATCTCTGTCTGTATCCAGATCTTCCACAGAACGTTACATTCACCACAGCCCTTCTGAAAGTATCTCTGTCTGTATCGAGATCTTCCACAGAACGTTACATTCACCACAACCCGTCTGAAAGTATCTCTGTCTGTATCGAGATCTTCCACAGAACGTTACATTCACCACAGCCCGTCTGAAAATATCTCTGTCTGTATCGAGATCTTCCACAGAACGTTACATTCACCACAACCCGTCTGAAAGTATCTCTGTCTGTATCGAGATCTTCCACAGAACGTTACATTCACCACAGCCCGTCTGAAAGTATCTCTGTCTGTATCGAGATCTTCCACAGAACGTTACATTCACCACAACCCGTCTGAAAGTATCTATGTCTGTATCCAGATCTTCCACAGAACGTTACATTCACCACAGCCCGTCTGAAAGTATCTATGTCTGTAACCAGATCTTCCACAGAACGTTACATTCACCAAAGCCCGTTAGAAAGTATTTATGTCTGTAGTCAGATCTTCCACAGAACGTTACATTCACCACAGCCCGTCTGAAAGTATTTATGTCTGTAACCAGATCTTCCACAGAACGTTACATTCACCACAGTCCGTCTGAAAGTATCTCTGTCTGTATCCAGATCTTCCACAGAACGTTACATTCACCACAGCCCGTTAGAAAGTATTTATGTCTGTAACCAGATCTTCCACAGAACGTTACATTCACCACAGCCCGTTAGAAAGTATTTATGTCTGTAACCAGATCTTCCACAGAACGTTACATTCACCACAGCCCGTTAGAAAGTATTTATGTCTGTAACCAGATCTTCCACAGAACGTTACATTCACCACAACCCGTCTGAAAGTATCTCTGTCTGTATCCAGATCTCCCACTTCCTCTGTTGTCATATTCCAGGTCTCCTTGATGTCTTGAAACCACCATCTTGTCCTTGGTCTGCCCCTGATGTATCGCCCAGGAACCATGCCTTCCATTGTTGTTCTTTCCAGCCAACTGTGCGTTTTGGCCCACCATAGTATTTTAATTTCCTCTGTCGAATGGTGTTTATAAGTCAGTTCTTTTGAATGTTTAAATCCGTTAATATGTCTTCATTACTTTTTCTTTATCCAAGGTATCTTAAGGATTTTTCTCTAGCGTTTTGTTTCGAATGAATCGATTTCTTCCTTGCTTGTTTACGAAATTGTCCATGATTCATAACCATATGTTGCTATCTGTTTTACTAATAATTTGTAATCAAATCATGATGAAAACATCTACAAAACGAAATAGACTTACTACATTTGCTGTCAACCTCTGAAGGTCACGGTTCTGAACCTAACTTTCTATCGTGAGGCTTTGAAATTAACTTTCTCTCATGAGGTTTTGAACCTAACTTTCTCTCATGAGGTTGTTAACCTAACTTTCTATCATAAGGTTTTGAACCTAACTTTCTCTGATGAGGCTTTGAAACTAACTTTATATCATGAGGTTTTGAACCTAACTTTCTCTCATGAGGTTTTGAACCTAACTTTCTATCATGAGGCTTTGAAACTAACTTTCACTCATGAGGTTTTCGACCTAACTTTCTATCATGAGCTTTTCAACCTAACTTTCTCTCATGAGGTTTTCAACCTAACTTTCTCTCTTGAGGTTTTGAACCTAACTTTCTATCATGAGGTTTTGAACCTAACTTTCTCTCATGAGGCTTTGAACCTAACTTTCTATCACGCGATTTTGAACCTAACTTTCTTTCATGAGGTTTTGAACCTAACTTTCTCTCATGAGGTTTTGAACCTAACTTTCTCTCGTGAGGTTTGCACCTAACTTTCTCTTGAGGTTTTGAACCTAACTTTCTCTCACTCAAGAGCCCTCATTGGGTACTCGTGCTCTGGAAGCAGTTATTGTTTGACATTTTAACAAGACAGACTGACCTCCGTCACTCCTCAGTCTATTCGGGATGCTCCTCAGTACTTTAGGTACTCATTTACAGGCGAGCTGATTGAAACGTCATTCAGATCCCGGAGCGAGGGAGTACATTAAATTAGAAAAAGACAAATCTTCCAGTCATGTTGGCGCCGAATGCCTCCTTACCCATTACATCAAGGACTTAATTGCAAACTTTTCCTCCGCATAATAATGTTCAGACATGGCTAACCAAGCGACACTTATCTGCAGGCTTAACGATGAGTGTTCCTATAATTTGATGTCGACAAAGATAAAACACACCGGGCGTTTCCTTAGGGGAGGCCAATTATTAGACTGAAAGTGTCCGCCAGGGAGGAAGATATATTCTCCACCAAATTACCTTCCATGACACTGATTGCGACTAGATACACGTCCACCTACAACAATGGTTCTCAACATTATGGAGAGGACACCTTAATGAATCGTGTGTATACAAAAGAAACCCACGAAAGTACTCTGGTGCGCCACATAGGAATGCAAGGAATATAGTGTTAGTCGTTGCAATTGTTTGACGCCAATTATTTACAGGTTACAACTCATTCATCTTTCCGTACGTTTCAACGCACCATGCGTCATGCCGATTTAGGTCATGTACGTTCAGCCGCGCAGTGCGTCACTCTCAATTGTAATTAGTGTAAACTGTAATCAAACAATATTCTTTCTATAGGTCTAGTATCATCTTAGTATTGGTGAAATCTAATTCCTTGTTTAATTATCTAAATATGTAGTAGGTACATCTACATCTACATCTTCATCTGCATCTGCATCTACATCTACTTCTACATGCGCATGCTATTTTAACTCTGATAGCAGTAGTACGCTGTCACATGCTGACTATTATCAGCTGACACGCCCTTTCTCCTGCCACAATTTTAGAACCACTAGACAACAAAACAACACAGTTTCATCCACTCTTTCCAAGAGAATCAGTCCTCAACGAAGTTCATTAATAATAGACTCGTTTTATTTGTAAATCCTTCTTTCATGTAGGGAATTAACCAGGGCCATTAATTGACGTCACGCCTTCCCTAAGATACCGTTTCTAATCTGGTAATGAAACACTACATGGCTGAAGGACATCAAAGTCTCTATGTATTATCGCACATATTACCAGATGCAGACACACACGATGCTGTAAACAACGCATTCAAAATCGGGCTTTTAGAGAATACCAAACTGACATAAATGTTGACAATGACGAAGTAAATAAATATAGTTAATTGATGTTATTTATTTTATTTAGTGAAAGTAATACCATACTTATAGGCCAAGTATCAACACTATTGAAAAACAAAGCAATAACTACGGAAGCAAAAAGGGCAATATACAAATCAATTTTTCTACCAACTCTGTGCTATCAGTGCCAGAATTGGACGCTGGACTCTAGAACAATAAGAAAGATAACGACCACCGAAATGAAATGTGCCAGAAGAATGACAGGAAACAGCTTAAGGGACAGAGTAAGAAACACTGACCTGAGGAAGAAACTCGAAATTGAACCAGCCATCGAATACATAAAGAAACAACAGATAAATTGGTTCGGCCACATAACAAGACCAAAAGAACTAACAATGACTCAAAGAGGTTCAAATAAAATCTACGAAAACGCCAGATTAAGAGGAAGACCGAGAAAGAGATGGATAAAGGGAATACTAGAGTCACTAGGAGGGATAACATCAGAAGAGGTCAACAGAAGAGCAAAGAATCGCAGATTGTTTCTACCCTCGACGCCAACGGCAGCAGAGGAAGGATAGAAGTAGAAGAAGAAATGAAAGTAAACTTGCTAGTAAAAAAAGAAAAAAAAAAGGTTCCCTTCACGCCTTGCTAGGCGTATGGGGAATATGGTGTTAGTGACCATATTTTTATATGACCATGGCACATTTTTGGGTGACGTGGTCGGTATTGCGCCAGGCCGCCTTTACTTCTCAGAAAAATCTCTGGTACCCATTTTTAGAAGCTGGGTGAACCCTGGAGCCTTGTCAGTCCGAAAAAATATCCGTCACTAGTTGTGATCTACCCCAGAGTCTTCTGGTCAGGAAGCGATCACACTAACCACTCAGCCACCGAGGCGAGCACACTAACCACTCAGCCACCGAGGCGAGCACACTAACCACTCAGCCACCGAGGTGAGCACACTAACCACTCAGCCACCGAGGCGAGCACACTAACCACTCAGCCACCGAGGCGAGCACACTAACCACTCAGCCACCGAGGCGAGCACACTAACCACTCAGCCACCAGGCGAGCACGCTAACCACTCAGCCACCGAGGCGAGCACACTAACCACTCAGCCACCGAGACGAGCACACTAACCACTCAGCCACCGAGGCGAGCACACTAACCACTCAGCCACCGAGGCGAGCACACTAACCACTCAGCCGCCGAGGCGAGCACACTAACCACTCAGCCACCGAGGTGAGCACACTAACCACTCAGCCACCGAGACGAGCGCTCTAACCACTCAGCCACAGAGGCGAGCACACTAACCACTCAGCAACCGAGGCGAGCACACTAACCACTCAGCCACCGAGGCGAGCACACTAACCACTCAGCCACCGAGGCGAGCACACTAACCACTCAGCCACCGAGGCGAACACACTAACCACTCAGCCAACGAGGCGAGCACACTAACCACTCAGCCACCGAGGCGAGCACACTAACCATTCAGCCACCGAGGCGAGCACACTATAGCTTGTTTCATAACTCGTGCCCAACTTTTAAAATCGATAGCTTTTTAACCGCTTGTTGTAAGTTGTTCAAAATGTGCATGTAAAGTTATAATGATTAGAACCCAACAGGGAATTAATTTCATTAAAAAAACATGTGGTTATTATTGTTGCTTATTTGATTTATATAAATTTATAACGACCCATTGATGTAGTCAAAACTTAATGTTTACAGTATTTTAAGTTAAAAATAGCGAGTAAAAATCCATACACGGTAAAATTGACGTGTTTGCACGCTTTCACCGTGGCTTTTTGACACAATTAGACACTTGTAAAAAACACGAGAAATTGTGTGTTCCATTTCCGTTCATTCATAGGTGTAAACGTGGAACGATAACATTTATCATGAGTCTTAAAATGAAATTCTGCAGTTTACAAAACATCGCAATAAAAATGTATGACTATTTTTGAAAAGAGGCTAAACGAGGAAGATTATTTCATTCTTTAGAAAACCCTGAGAATAGGACAAGACACATTTTGGATTTATCTAAACGGTCATTTAATCGCTGGATTCAAGCACCTGACCGTCAATGTTCAAAATATACAAAATCACAAGGAAGAGCAAAAATGTTGGATAATTTCGACAGTGAACTTATTAGAAGTGAAATTCGCAAAATGTTGGGTATGAATGAAACTGTTACAATAAGTTAAAAATTTCGCTGAAAAAGAACAACAGTATTGAAATATCAAAGTCTACATTATGGAGGAATGTGAGAGCTGCAGGCTTTACATTCAGAAAGTATTCCAATGGACGAAACATCATCTGTGAGAAGCCACATATAGTAGTCATGAGAAGCAAGTACCTACGTGAAGTAAAAGAGGTGCGCAAGCAAGGTTATGATATTGTGTACTTGGATGAAACATGGATCAATGCTCACAACACTAACCAAAGGGAATGGCAGTCATCAGATGGAAAGATTAAGAGATCTAGCAGCAAAGGACAGCGCTTGATAATTGCTCATGCAGGTAGTCGACAACATGGACTAATACAGAATGCAGAGCTCATTTTTCTTTCAAAATCCATAGACAATCGGGATTATCACTCTGAGATGAATGGTCACATATTTAGACATTGGATTGAAAATTCTGTTCTCCCATCACTAGATCGACCATCTTGCCTAATAATGGACAATGCAGCGTACCACAACATTGTTGCACTTGAAGATAAAGTCCCGACGTCATCCAGTACAAAAGATGCTATTAAGATATGGCTCACAAAGGAGCACATACAATTTAATAACATGTACTTAAAACCTGAATTACTATCTCTAGTAAAGCAAAAACAAAGGACAAAGATTTTTCAAATAGATAAGATTATCCAAGAGCACGGTCATATAAGTTTGAGGCTGCCACCTTACCATGCTCATTTAAATCCAATAGAACTAATCTGGGCAAAATTAAAAGGACAAGTGGCAGATGAAAATACAACATTCAAAATATGCGATGTAAAGACTCTTGCTAATCTCGCTTTATTAAATATAGATAAAGATTATTGGGCTAAATGTGAAGACCACGTCTTAAAACAGGAAGAGGAATATTGGAAAAAAGATGGTTTGTGGAATGTTCAACCCCAAACAGTTATTAATATTTTACACTCGTCTGATTCAGAATGAAAGTATATAGCCCCCACAATGTTGGCCCCTATATTACCTTAAATTAGTTCAACAAACGGTCCTTTTCAGGACCACACAACTATGAAAATTGGACATACAGGTATACCTTGATATTATCGTCCGTCCTCGAACTGAGAAGACAATAATTCTCCTGGTGTTTTGTCTTATTAGGTTATTTCCGCATTACGGCCACGCCTTTACCTAGTGAAAATTAATCATAGACCAGCAACTACGGTAATTTCTATTATTTAGGGGTTCACAATTCACAATTTTGACAAACATCAAAGAAATTCGCCGCTTTAAGAAAACTGCAGCTGCAAGATATTTGTTAAATATACATTTAAAGGGTATTTTGCATTCTAATAACATTTGGAAAATTTCAAAAGTTTTTAACAAACGGTTACTGAGTAATAGCGTTTTGAATGTGGGCACGTGATTTGAAACGAGCTATAACCACTCAGCTCATGTTGAGGCTCCAATTTGCTATAAAAATCTTGTATAAAAATAAATAAATAAATATTTTAGAGTTTATAATTTTGATTAACATTTTGAAAATGTAAATAGTAAAACTTGTGTAAGTTTATCACTCAGAAATATTCACATTCTTTTGTTATGGTTAAGGTTATGGTTAAGGTTATGGTTATGAAAGGCCCCGGTATCACAGCAAACGAATTAAAATCCATAATGGCTCAACCGCCCGTGCCAATGGAATCATCCGAATTAAAACTCATCTCATTTTATTTCGTCTTCTTCTATCCTTCCTCCATTGCCGTTGGCGTCGAGGGGAGATACAATCTGCGATTCTTTGCTCTTCTGCTGGCCTGTTCTGGTGTTATCCCTCCTAGTGACTCTAGTTTTCCATTTATCCATCTCTTTCTCGGTCTTTTTCTTAATCTGGCGTTTTCGTAGCGTTTGTTTATGGTTCTTTGAGTCATTGTTAGTTCTTTTGGTCTTGTTATGTGGCCGAACCAATTTATCTGTTGTTTCTTTATGTATTCGATGGCTGGCTCAATTTCGAGTTTCTTCCCCAGGTCAGTGATTCTTACTCTATCCCTTAAGCTGTTTCCTGTCATCTCTTTGAAGGATCAAAACAAAGAAAGTGAGCAGCTGTCCCCAATCACAGCAGCTACAGCACACGCCAAAAGACATAAGCCCAAGCGGTATCGAAGGTGAACGCAGCTGATCTGTCCTTTGTCATACGATATCATCATTCATAGTAAGCAATCGGAATCTCTCTCTCTCTCTCTCTCTCTCTCTCTCTCTCTCTCTCTCTTTCTCTCTCTGCGATCAGAACTCAATCAGAGTAGGATTCAAGACTCTCACATGAAGTCAGCTGTCAGGTTTAGTGCGTTGATCGCCCCCACAGACAGAACATCACAATTAGAGTCTGCCAGATCCACTCTGATTGAACACCCGTTAATACGTTGCACTGTATTCTGCGCCAGTGGCCCAGTGATCCGATTTCAGCAAGCATTTTATTCAGGTTTGCTTTCCTTAGCCTTTGATTGTCCCCAATCTTCCTGCAAGGCAGCAGATTGTCTTTTCTGATATAGAAACACGATCAAAACGGACGAATCACACAGCTCACGGTGTGCAAAGAACACTAACCTCAGTAGCTCCGGCAGCAAGCCAGACTTGGAATATGAGGAAATTGCAACAAGGAACATTTTTCAGATACAGCCGTTAACGGTTCCTGCCGTCTATCCGCCATATTGACGGGAAGATCCGAAAGTTGACATTCTTGACTCTTCTACAAAGACTGGAGAAATGGAGAAGGTTGACGAGAAGTCTGTCAGTAGCGCTGAGGTCTGGATATTGACTTGGTCAGGCCCTACGCTGGAAAAGCTTAGACACACCTCTGAGGCGCCCTTGTTAAAAAAAAAAATAATAACATTAGATGCTCTCTTGTCTTAGATTACGATATAAACAAATTTGAGGCGCCCTCAGATTGTGAGGTCCTGCTGCAGGTCAATTAGTCCAGGTCTAACTCTGGCTTGTTGTCCCTCCACGGCCACCCCTTACCCATCCCCGGGTTTTGCAAGAAGGAATATTATAAAATGAATGACGATACATTCTTTCTCTTCCTCTATTTCTTCCTCTTCTTCTTCGTCATATTCTCCTTCTTCATTTTCTTCCTATACTTATTCTTCTTCATGCTCTTCCTTTTCTTTATTTTTCTTCTTTTTCGTCTTCTTATTCATCTCTTTCTTTTTATCTTTATCTTCTTCCTTTTCTTATTCTTCTTCAACATTTTGTTGGTCTTGTTCTTATTCTTGTACTTATTCTTGTTCTTATTCTTGTTCTTGTTCTTGTTCTTATTCTTATTCTTATTCTTATTCTTATTCTTATTCTTGTTCTTGTTCTTATTCTTGTTCTTATTCTTGTTCTTATTCTTGTTCTTGTTCTTGTTCTTGTTCTTGTTCTTATTCTTATTCTTATTCTTGTTCTTATTCTTGTTCTTGTTCTTGTTCTTATTCTTGTACTTATTCTTATTCTTGTTCTTATTCTTGTTCTTATTCTTGTTCTTATTCTTGTTCTTGTTCTTGTTCTTATTCTTGTACTTATTCTTGTTCTTGTTCTTATTCTTGTTCTTATTCTTGTTCTTGTTCTTGTTCTTATTCTTGTTCTTATTCTTATTCTTGTTCTTATTCTTGTTCTTGTTCTTGTTCTTGTTCTTATTCTTATTCATGTTCTTATTCTTGTTCTTATTCTTGTTCTTGTTCTTGTTCTTGTTCTTGTTCTTATTCTTGTTCTTATTCTCATTCTTGTTCTTGTTCTTATTCTTGTACTTATTCTTGTTCTTGTTCTTATTCTTGTTCTTATTCTTGTTCTTGTTCTTGTTCTTATTCTTGTTCTTATTCTTATTCTTGTTCTTATTCTTGTTCTTGTTCTTGTTCTTGTTCTTATTCTTGTTCTTATTCTTGTTCTTATTCTTGTTCTTGTTCTTGTTCTTGTTCTTATTCTTGTTCTTATTCTTATTCTTGTTCTTATTCTTGTTCTTGTTTTTGTTCTTATTCTTATTCTTGTTCTTATTCTTATTCTTGTTCTTGTTCTTGTTCTTGTTCTTATTCTTGTTCTTATTCTTGTTCTTATTCTTGTTCTTGTTCTTGTTCTTATTCTTATTCTTATTCTCGTTCTTGTTCTTGTTCTTGTTCTTATTCTTATTCTTGTTCTTGTTCTTATTCTTATTCTTGTTCTTATTCTTGTTCTTGTTCTTGTTCTTATTCTTGTTCTTATTCTTGTTCTTATTCTTGTTCTTGTTCTTGTTCTTATTCTTGTTCTTGTTCTTATTCGTGTTCTTGTTCTTGTTCTTGTTCTTGTTCTTATTCTTATTCTTGTTCTTATTCTTGTTCTTATTCTTGTTCTTGTTCTTGTTCTTATTCTTATTCTTATTCTTATTCTTGTTCTTATTCTTGTTCTTATTCTTATTCTTGTTCTTATTCTTGTTCTTATTCTTGTTCTTGTTCTTGTTCTTGTTCTTATTCTTGTTCCTATTCTTGTACTTATTCTTGTTCTTGTTCTTATTCTTGTTCTTGTTCTTGTTCTTATTCTTGTTCTTATTCTTGTACTTATTCTTGTTCTTGTTCTTGTTCTTATTCTTGTTCTTGTTCTTATTCTTGTTCTTGTTCTTATTCTTGTTCTTATTCTTGTACTTATTCTTGTTCTTGTTCTTATTCTTGTTCTTGTTCTTGTTCTTATTCTTGTTCTTATTCTTGTTCTTATTCTTGTTCTTGTTCTTGTTCTTGTTCTTATTCTTGTACTTATTCTTGTTCTTGTTCTTGTTCTTGTTCTTATTCTTATTCTTGTTCTTGTTCTTATTCTTGTTCTTATTCTTGTTCTTGTTCTTATTCTTGTTCTTATTCTTGTACTTATTCTTGTTTTTGTTCTTATTCTTGTTCTTATTCTTGTTCTTATTCTTGTTCTTATTCTTGTTCTTATTCTTGTTCTTGTTCTTATTCTTGTTCTTATTCTTGTTCTTATTCTTATTCTTATTCTTGTTCTTATTCTTGTTCTTATTCTTGTTCTTATTCTTATTCTTGTTCTTATTCTTGTTCTTATTCTTGTTCTTGTTCTTGTTCTTGTTCTTATTCTTCTTCTTATTCTTGTTCTTATTCTTATTCTTGTTCTTATTCTTGTTCTTGTTCTTATTCTTGTTCTTATTCTTGTTCTTATTCTTGTTCTTGTTCTTATTCTTGTTCTTATTCTTATTCTTGTTCTTATTCTTGTTCTTATTCTTGTTCTTGTTCTTGTTCTTGTTCTTATTCTTGTTCTTATTCTTGTTCTTATTCTTATTCTTGTTCTTATTCTTGTTCTTGTTCTTGTTCTTGTTCTTATTCTTGTTCTTATTCTTGTTCTTATTCTTATTCTTGTTCTTATTCTTGTTCTTGTTCTTATTCTTATTCTTATTCTTGTTCTTGTTCTTGTTCTTATTCTTGTTCTTGTTCTTGTTCTTATTCTTGTTCTTGTTCTTGTTCTTATTCTTGTTCTTATTCTTGTTCTTGTTCTTATTCTTGTTCTTGTTCTTATTCTTATTCTTGTTCTTGTTCATGTTCTTGTTCTTATTCTTGTTCTTATTCTTGTTCTTATTCTTGTTCTTGTTCTTGTTCTTATTCTTGTTCTTGTTCTTATTCGTGTTCTTGTTCTTGTTCTTGTTCTTGTTCTTATTCTTATTCTTGTTCTTATTCTTGTTCTTATTCTTGTTCTTGTTCTTGTTCTTGTTCTTATTCTTATTCTTATTCTTATTCTTGTTCTTATTCTTGTTCTTATTCTTATTCTTGTTCTTATTCTTGTTCTTATTCTTGTTCTTGTTCTTGTTCTTGTTCTTATTCTTGTTCCTATTCTTGTACTTATTCTTGTTCTTGTTCTTATTCTTGTTCTTGTTCTTGTTCTTGTTCTTATTCTTGTTCTTATTCTTGTACTTATTCTTGTTCTTGTTCTTGTTCTTATTCTTGTTCTTGTTCTTATTCTTGTTCTTGTTCTTATTCTTGTTCTTATTCTTGTACTTATTCTTGTTCTTGTTCTTGTTCTTGTTCTTATTCTTGTTCTTGTTCTTGTTCTTATTCTTGTTCTTATTCTTGTTCTTATTCTTGTTCTTGTTCTTGTTCTTGTTCTTATTCTTGTACTTATTCTTGTTCTTGTTCTTGTTCTTATTCTTATTCTTGTTCTTGTTCTTATTCTTGTTCTTATTCTTGTTCTTGTTCTTATTCTTGTTCTTATTCTTGTACTTATTCTTGTTTTTGTTCTTATTCTTGTTCTTATTCTTGTTCTTATTCTTATTCTTATTCTTGTTCTTATTCTTGTTCTTATTCTTGTTCTTGTTCTTATTCTTGTTCTTATTCTTGTTCTTATTCTTATTCTTATTCTTGTTCTTATTCTTGTTCTTATTCTTGTTCTTATTCTTATTCTTGTTCTTATTCTTGTTCTTATTCTTGTTCTTGTTCTTGTTCTTATTCTTCTTCTTATTCTTGTTCTTATTCTTATTCTTGTTCTTATTCTTGTTCTTGTTCTTATTCTTGTTCTTATTCTTGTTCTTATTCTTGTTCTTGTTCTTATTCTTGTTCTTATTCTTATTCTTGTTCTTATTCTTGTTCTTATTCTTGTTCTTGTTCTTGTTCTTGTTCTTATTCTTGTTCTTATTCTTGTTCTTATTCTTATTCTTGTTCTTATTCTTGTTCTTGTTCTTGTTCTTGTTCTTATTCTTGTTCTTATTCTTGTTCTTATTCTTATTCTTGTTCTTATTCTTGTTCTTGTTCTTATTCTTATTCTTATTCTTGTTCTTGTTCTTGTTCTTGTTCTTATTCTTGTTCTTGTTCTTGTTCTTATTCTTGTTCTTGTTCTTGTTCTTATTCTTGTTCTTATTCTTGTTCTTGTTCTTATTCTTGTTCTTGTTCTTATTCTTATTCTTGTTCTTGTTCTTGTTCTTGTTCTTGTTCTTATTCTTGTTCTTGTTCTTGTTCTTGTTCTTATTCTTGTTCTTGTTCTTGTTCTTGTTCTTATTCTTATTCTTGTTCTTGTTCTTGTTCTTGTTCTTATTCTTGTTCTTGTTCTTGTTCTTATTCTTGTTCTTGTTCTTGTTCTTGTTCTTATTCTTGTTCTTGTTCTTGTGTTCTTGTTCTTGTTCTTGTTCTTGTTCTTATTCTTGTTCTTATTCTTATTCTTGTTCTTATTCTTGTTCTTGTTCTTATTCTTGTTCTTGTTCTTTTTCTTGTTCTTATTCTTGTTCTTATTCTTGTTCTTATTCTTGTCGTTGTTGTTCTTCGTCTTCGTCTTCGTCCTCTTGTTCTACTTTTTTTTATCTTCTTCTTTATTTTTCTTCTTCTTTTTTCGTCGTCTTCTTCATTTTCTTTCTTCATTTTCTTACTCTTCTACCTTTTCTCCTTCATCATGTATTTTTCTTCGCCATCGTCTTCATATTCTTCCTCCTCTTCTTCTTGATTTACAGCCCTGACTTACTCTGACTGAGATCCTGGAATCACCGACAACGTCAGCTGTCTGTTTCAGGGTATCAGTGGCACTATGTAGTGTCTATAAAACTATGTAGTGTCTCTAAAACTATGTAGTGTCTCTAAAACTATGTAGTGTCTCTAAAACTATGTAGTGTCTCAAAAACTATGTAGTGTCTCAAAAACTATGTAGTGCCTCTAAAACTATGTAGTGTCTCAAAAACTATGTAGTGTCTCAAAAACTATGTAGTGTCTCAATAACTATGTAGTGTCTCAAATAGATGTAGTGTCTCTAAAACTATGTAGTGTCCCTTCCAAGAGAGAAGGCGACGACCACTTTTTCCTCTCAAGTCTGTGATCTTGACACAGTCTTGTAGAATGTCTGTGATCTTGACACAGTCTTATAGAATGTATGTGTTCTTGACACAGTCTTGTAGAATATATGTGATCTTGACACAGTCTTGTAGAATGTATGTGTTCTTGACACAGTCTTGTAGAATGTATGTGATCTTGACACAGTCTTGTAGAATGTCTGTGATCTTGACACAGTCTTGTAGAATGTCTGTGATCGTGACACAGTCTTGTAGAATGTCTGTGATCTTGACACAGTCTTGTAGAATGTCTGTGATCTTGACACAGTCTTGTAGAATGTCTGTGATCTTGACACAGTCTTGTAGAATGTCTGTGATCTTGACACAGTCGTGTAGAATGTCTGTGATCTTGACACAGTCTTGTAGAATTTCTGAGATCTTGACACAGTCTTGTAGAACGTCTGTAATCTTGACACAGTCTTGTAGAACTCCTGAGATCTTGACACAGTCTTTAGAACGTCTGTGATCTTGACACAGTCTTGTAGAATGTCTGAGATCTTGACACAGTCTTGTAGAACGTCTGTAATCTTGACACAGTCTTGTAGAACTCCTGAGATCTTGACACAGTCTTTAGAACGTCTGTGATCTTGACACAGTCTTGTAGAACGTCTATGTTCTTGACACAGTCTTGTAGAATGTCTATGTTCTTGACACAGTCTTGTAGAATGTCTATGTTCTTGACACAGTCTTGTAGAATGTCTATGTTCTTGACACAGTCTTGTAGAATGTCTATGTTCTTGTCACAGTCTTGTAGAATGTCTGTGATCTTGACACAGTCTTGTAGAATGTCTATGCTCTTGACACAGTCTTGTAGAATGTATGTGATCTTGACAGTCTTGTAGAATATATGTGATCTTGACACAGTCTTGTAGAATGTATGTGTTCTTGACACAGTCTTGTAGAATGTATGTGATCTTGACACAGTCTTGTAGAATGTATGTGATCTTGACACAGTCTTGTAGAATGTCTGTGATCTTGACACAATCTTGTAGAGTCTCTGCGTTCTTGATACAGTTTTGTAGAGTGTCTGTGTTCTTGATACATTCTTGTAGAGTCTCTGTGTTCTTGATACAGTCTTGTAGAGTCTCTGTGTTCTTGATACAATCTTGTAGAGTCTCTGTGCTCTTGATACAGTCTTGTAGAGTCGCTGTGACCTTGATACAGTCTTGTAGGGTGTCTATGTTCTTGACACAGTCTTGTAGGGTGTCTGTGATCTTGATACAGCCTTGTAGAGTCTCTGTGTTCTTGATACAATCTTGTAGAGTCTCTGTGCTCTTGATACAGTCTTGTAGAGTCGCTGTGACCTTGATACAGTCTTGTAGGGTGTCTATGTTCTTGACACAGTCTTGTTGGGTGTCTGTGATCTTGATACAGCTTTGTAGAGTCTCTGTGTTCTTGATACAGTCTTATGGGCTGTCTATGTTCTTGACACAGTCTTGTAGGGTGTCTATGTTCTTGACACAGTCTTGTAGGTTGTCTATGTTCTTGACACAGTCTTGTAGAATGTCTGTGATCTTGACACAGTCTTATAGAGTGTCGGTGTTCTTGACACAGTCTTGTAAAATGTCTGTTGCTACCATTTCTGCTAGGGTATTGACACCCGGTGCCTAATATAAGTTCTCAAGCCACCGCTCCTTCTACTTTCTTCAAGAAAAGTTATAGCAAAAATCCTGACAGCGGAAACATTCAAATACCATTCTTGAGTTTGGAGATTATGAAACCATACTGTTGTGGCCATAGTAGAGAAAGAGCACAATGTTAGAGAAATAGCATATACAATGTTCTCCAATCTATCTATCTATCTATCTATCTATCTATCTATCTATCTATCTATCTATCTATCTATCTATCTATCTATCTATCTATCTATCTATCTATCTATCTATCTATCTATCTATCTATCTATCTATCCATCTATCCATCCGTCCGTCTGTGCGTCCGTCTATCTGCCTGTCTATCTATCTGTTTGTCTGTCTGTCTGCCTCTCTGTATGTCTCTTTTTAGTTTTATCGTGGATCCATCCACTTATCCATCTGTCCATCCCCTTATTGTTACCATCTGTCCTTCTGCCTACCTACTTACTTGCCCATCAAGAAACTATCTTGCCTCTTTACTTTGACCTCTGCGTCATTGTTTCTGTCATGTTTTATTCCCTGACAATTTCGACCCATTTCCATCATCGCCCCGGCCTGCCGACAACGAGACCTGTACTGACTTAACCTCGACTGACAAGGGCCTAATTTAAAACGTGCATCTTCAACATCTCTAACAGCCAGATCTTCAAATTGCTTGCCTCGTTTCTGTCCCAGCTACCCGGAAGCTCTGCTCATGTTGAGTTCACTCTCAGCTTTAAACTGTTTGAACTCGGAAACACGAACTTTAGCGCGTAAACTGACAGGCTTTGTTTGAGCGACAATTTGATCGGCGTCAAGTGAGTGTCTTTCTTCTTGTCAAATTTGTGACAACGTTGGTGGCTTTTTGTTGATTTAAGAGAAGCTGGCCTGTAGTACAATTTTCATTCCTGTTGATGACTGAACAAAACAATACAGATATCTTTCTAGAGCCAGTCTTAACATATGGATGTTATGTCATGCGGCATTCCTCACCTTCTCAGAGTACTACCCTGGTACCCATTTATGCCAGTCATTTAGATATAAATTATACTGTCATTTTTCATGGCGAGACACAAGATCAATGTGAAATCATTTTTTAAATACAAGTTTGTCATGGGATTTGTTTGATTAGCAAAATAATTGATGTAAAATTGACACTTTTAGGGTTATGGTTTCTGCCATTTTTTTTTTACACTTTTGGTGGAGTTCAGTTCTTGACGTCTTGGTATGAAATCAACACCAATATTCGATGTGGAGAAATGTGGAGGATACCAGCACAAAGAGAACGGAGAGTCACAAAGGTGCTGATACAGGCAGAACAATTCGTATGCATGCCGAGACATCTAATGAAGGACCTGATTTCAAAATCTTGCATTGAGACGGCTTAAGAGAAGCAGCTTTATCCACCAAGGCAAACAAATTTGTAGACAAACACCAGACATACCAAGAGCTGTCAGCCCCCTACTGCCCATACCAGAACAGACTCCTTGACAGAGGAATACGGATTGTCAATACAGAAGTGGAAGGAATACTTGACAAGGAGGAACAGGATAGTATATAGCGTATAACAATCACTCTCAGTTTCTTGGATGAAGAATACCGTCAATGCCTATGGATTCGTGTATACACATATGGATCAGCACAAAGTGCAGTAAAGAACGAAGGTGCATACATGAGTACCCAAAATAACAGTATGGATGTGAATAAAATTGCAAGAGAAATAGTGTCACAATTACGGTGAAGAAATCCAATCAATAAAGTTGGCAATAGAAAAACTAATGAACAGTAATTTTAACCAACATCCTGCACTGTTTTTGACAGACCACAAGCCTCAAATCAAGATACCTTTCATAATATGAATAGATGGGAACACGTTATTATTATACACCTCGAAACGGGACACAATCGACTCCACAGTCACATGTATACAAAATTCAAGATCGCACCTCAACTACATGCACATGTGGACAGATCTGCCAGAATGCTGAACACGTACTTCAAAACTGTATTGAATATAGTAGACTGATGAAAACGTATATTTTCCATAGAAACAACACTCCAGACAGAAATAATATGGGGCACTGTAAGAATTAAAAAGAAACAGTAACATTTATAATGGAAACGACATTGCAGATATAGACAATGCTTCAGGCAAACAAAAGATAGACACCTCGGAATGTTGTGCTTAGACACTTTGGATGTGGCTTACAAATATTGTCTTTGTATTTATTTGATATTTATTATCCTGCATTGAAATGTTGGTAATCTTGAATTAGTGGCAATGCGAGTTACCAGGACTTTAAAAACATATATTTTCAATATTCTTTTTCCATGTTGTTGGTCTTTTATACAAATGTAGGTGGTCTTCTGTTGACATGATTGTCTTTCCTTTACACTAGAGGTTTCGTTTTTTGTTTTGTATTTGGTGGCCGTGTTGAACATGTTAAAGTGACACGTTGATGGTCCTCTGTTAACAATTTGATAACATTCTATTTTTGACATTAAAACCCTGTTATTGATCCCTAATATTCCCTCCAATCAACACGAGTGTGTGGCTGCACAGTGTCAGGGTTTGTGTCGTGTACATCGTTTATGTTCATCTCCATTTACAAAATACATTTGTTTTGGCAACCGCATGTTTTAAACTTCAAATTGCAACAACCAAATCACCAAAAGTTGTGATCGGTGATTCGGATAACTTAGGTACATGAAACATTGTGGTCCCACTAATAAACATTCACGTTTTCTGCTGCACAGTTAAGATGTGGTAAGAGGTAAAGATGACCTAGACTAGGGACAGATTGCTATAGGGATCATGTACCAGTTGTGGGAAAGCTTAGAGTAAAATTAAAAACAACAAAACGAGCCTCAGGTAACATCAAGTTCAATTTAGATTTACTCAAATCAGACAAGAACCTGCAAGACAAATATAAAATCACAATTCAGAACCGGTACAATGCAACAGAGAAGATACAAAACATTGATGAACAGTCGGAAATGCTAAAATAATCAATGCAACAAACATCAAAAGATTCATACCACCAGTGAGAACAAATTCAAGAAAGAAATTGATGACAGATGACATTTTGCAGCTAAAGGATACAAGAAGAAGAAATAAAGAAAATAAAGATGAGTATAAGAGATTAAATAAAGAAATTATAATAAAATGCAATAAAGCAAAATAAGCATGGCTAAAAGAGAGATGCAAAGAGATTGAAATGAAACAAAAAGGAGATGCTAAAGCTATATACAAACAAATTGAAGAATTAACAGGAAGAAAAACGCAATCAAAAACTGGATGTTAAGATCAAAGAAAGGAGAACTGTTGATTAATCAAGAAAACATAAGGGAACGATGGACAGAATACATTAAAGATCTTTATAATGACGAACGAACGGAAGTAAATATTAAGGATAATTGAGAAGGACCAGAAATACTCAGAGAAGAAGTGGAAGACGCCTTGCGCAATATGAAAGCAGGCCAAGCTCCTGGACCAGATAATATAACTAAAGAAGAGATTGAAGCCATGGGTGATTTTGGAATAGCAATAATAACAAAAATATTGAATGATATCTACAACAGTGGATATATACCAGACGACATGCTCAAATCAATATTCATAGCCCTACCAAAGAAATCGGGTACGATTGAATGCGATGATCATCGCACAATAAGCCTTATGAGTCATATGACTAAGATATTACTAAGAATCATCATGCGAAGAGTGCGAAACAAAATCAGTCCAGAAATTAGCGATGAACAGTGTGGTTTTGTTAGAGATAAAGGAATAAGCAGTGCCATTTATATCATAAGATCTTTAGTAGAAAGAGCCATAGAGGTGAAAACAGATCTATACCTATGTTTCATAGATTACACCAAGGCGTTTGACAAAGTAAAGCACAAAGAAATAATTAACATTTTAGAAAGCATAAACATAGACAGCAAAAGATCTAAGAATAATAAAGAACATGTACTGGCAACAAACAGCGGCCATAAGAACTGGAAATCAGTTGGGAATGTTTAAACAAATAGAACAGTGTGTTAGACAAGGTTGTGTGCTGTCAACAGATTTGTTTAATATTTATAGTGAGATTATTTTAAGATCCATAGGGGCATGCCTGGAATAACAATTGGAGGTCATAATATAACTAATCTAAGGTATGCTGATGATACAGTCTTAATCGCTAAGAGTTAAAATGAGTTACAAGAAATGTTGGACATTATAGTGAAAGAAAGCAAAAATAAAGGACTCAGCCTTAATAGCAAAACGACAGAAGTAATGGTAACAACAAAGAAAAAGACTTCATCTCAGTGCAAAATAAAGACAAGTGAAACAATATTAAAACAGGTAAATGAATTTAGATATTTGGGAACTTTGTTCCAAAAAATGAGATTACTATGCAATCCATTTTTGAAAATTGAAAAAAGAAAAAGAGTTCTTAAATGTTATGTAGAGCCAGTCTTAACATATGGGTGTGAATCATGGACAATAGGACAATAGACAAGAAATTCACTGGAGTCTGTAGAAATGTTTTTTTACAGAAGAATGTTGAGAATACCATGGACAGCGAAGAAAAGTAATGAAAATGTTATGAAAGAGGTCAAAGCAAAAAGAGAGCTAATTTCCAATATTAGGAAAAAAAATCATCATTTTTTGGCCACGTAATGAGAAGGAAACAGCTGGATTATAT
Source organism: Megaustenia siamemsis (assembly GCA_032433765.1). Taxonomy (NCBI): domain Eukaryota; kingdom Metazoa; phylum Mollusca; class Gastropoda; order Stylommatophora; family Ariophantidae; genus Megaustenia; species Megaustenia siamemsis. The sequence goes on along the minus strand of JAVIAB010000145.1, from coordinate 33,683,675 downwards.
TGTGATAACTGGGAAAATTGAGGGACGAAGAGATAGAGGGAAGCAAAGAGAAAAATACCAGACAACTTAAGAGAATGGCTTGGCTGAAGGTCAACAACAGAAATCAATCTCTCTCTCTCTCTCTCTCTCTCTCTCTCTCTCTCTCTCTCTCTGCGATCAAGACTCAATCAGAGTAGGACTCCAGACTCTCTCATGAAGTTAGCTGTCCGTTTCAGTGAATCGATTGCCCCATATAGTTTCTCTTCCAGGGAGGTGGGCGTGGACCACATTGCTCTTCTCAGGTCTGTGTACTGGGGGCAATCCTGTAGAACATGTTTTGTTGTCATATTGTCCAGTGTACAGTGACATAGACTGGTTGTACCTATTTTGAATTTGGTGAACATGTGATTTCTCATTCTATTGTGGCCAGTGCGTAGGCGAAATATGATGACTTGATCCCTCCTTGATAGTTGGTGGTAGCCGTCACTCTCGTTATGCTTTGGATGTTCTCGTTCCATTTTTCATGGATCTGACGTTTGAGGATGGATTTGGCTTCATCATAACTGAGCGGATGGTTCTCTTGTGGTAATCTTCCTCCCTCTTTAGCCAATTTGCCTGCGCGTTCGTTCCCGTGTATATTACAGTGTGATGGTATCCACTGTATGACTAATCTCTGGATGTTATTGCATAGTTGGTCCAGGGCTGTTCTCAAGTCATCTAGTTCATTGTTTTTGGTGCTTTTAAGAGCTTCTAGTACTGACAGTGCAGCAGTTAGAATCACTAATTTATTGTGCATGTTATTTTTTGTGTTGAATAGCCAGTGTTGCAGCATCTCTGATGGCCTCAGTTTCTGCTTTAAAGTTGTTTGAGAATTTTCCAGTAGCTATTGACTTGGTAATCTCGTCCTGATTATTCAGCGTCAAGAACACACCTCCCTCTCCATTTATGGTGGCATTTGTAGCATCTGTGTATATGTGGGACCAAGAGTCCTGTGGGTAGGTATCGTGTATGTGTTTTTCTGCTACGTGTTTACTTTCAGTGTCTGATTGGGTGCCTTTTTCATGATTCCTGTTATATTTTCCTTAAGTTCTGGTATTTTATGCTTTCCATGAGGAGACATATCAGATGGGCCCAGGGGTTTCGATATTGTTTGGGAAAGTGCTGGGTCTCCAGTAGCTAGTTCATTGGCAATTGCAGCGAAGTTGCTCCTCTTCAGTCGTACAATTCCAGAACCAGATATTCTTTGGTGCATGGGGTGGCTAAGGAGCATTCTATATTTCTCCGTTTGTTGCAATACTTTAGTGACCCATCTGTCATCTAAGAGTTGTAAACCTGCTACTGTTTCTAGAGTCTTGATAGGTGTACAGTTCATAGCACCAGTGATGATACGGGCTACTTGGTTCTGTGTTCTGTTAGTTTTGCTAAGGTGCGATTTGGAAGCCATAGCCCAGACTGTGACTCCATACTCTAGAACTGGTCTTACTCTTCCTATGTATCATCATCATCATGTACCCTGCCGATTGGCGTAGGCGATCATGTCCCTCCACAATCTTCTATCTACAGTGCATCGTATCAGTTCTGTTGTTGAATGTTTTCCATGCCATGACTCCAAGCTATCCAGTATTTTCTCTCTTTGTCGTCCGCGAACTCTCTTTCCTTTTATTTTGCCAGTTGTAACCAGGTATTCCAATTTTCCTTTTCTCATGATGTGCCCGAAAAATGTTGATTTTTTCTTTCTGATGTTTTTTAAGAGCTCCCTTTTTGTGTTGGCCTTTTTGAGAACTTCCTCATTGGTCTTTTTATCTGTCCAGGGAACTTTCAACATGTATAGTCTTTTCAAGATATTGCTGTCTGCTACCCAGTCCGTTCCTGCCAATTTTTTCATAATATTAGTTCGTTTTCTGGCTTTTTTCCTTGCTCTGACTATCTGATTTTTCCAAATCATTCTGCGATTCATTGGACGCCAAGATAAGTATGGTTTTTGTTCAATAGGGAGTGTATGGTCTTTTATCTTCAAGTTTGCAGAGAGTGTGCTTCTTGATAGGCTGAAAATTGTATATGTAGTTTTTTTTTTCGTTGATTGATAACAACCAGTTGTTCGTCCATATTTCAAATTCACCTAGGGCATCTTGCATCCTGGGTTCAGCCACCGACATACTTTCCTCGCGAGCCCATATCGCACAATTCATCTGCGTATATTGCTGAGTGTATTCTGGGTGGAATGTCCATTACGATGTCATTTATGAAAATTAAAAAGAGTGTTGGAGACAAGACTCCGCCTTGTGGGACACCTTGTTCGATAGAGACCTTCTTACTTAGTTGACCTTGAACTTGTACTCTGGCCGTTCCATCCTGAAGGTTTTGGAGAGACCCAGTTGAATAAACGATCCCATACCCTATAAAAAGCCTTCTCCATGTTGACCCACGCTGCCAGTGAACAACAGAAATGATAAATAACTGTCGAAATCGAAGGTTGTGGAGAGACATGGTCGCCTACGCCAGCAAGCCAGGTACTTGATGATGATGATGATGATGAAGAGGTAAAGAAAGTGAAGTTAAATAATATACAAAAATATACCATTGATGAGCGAAAAAGTATAGAATAGAAAGTTAAAAGCCAGTAAAAGTGAAAAATACACACAAAAAAGTGAAAAACTGGAAAAGTGAAATTTTAGTAACAGTGAAACAAAGGTGATAGTGGAGGAATATAAGAACAGAGATGTTGGTAGAATAATGGAAAAAATAAAGAAAGGCAATCATGACAATAGGACAAGAAATAAAGTCATTGAAAGGTAATAGAAGGGTATAGAAACAATTAAAATTGTTTAGAAACAGAAACAGTGAACAACATGTAGAAGTGATAGTTGTTATGTAATACACAAGTATACGTTGGTGATATTTGCTTGTATCAGATGATTACATAATAGTTTGGTCATTGTTTTATTCTCGTTCGCCAGCTTCCACCTCTGATGAAGTCCCTAGAGACTAGGAACTGAATTTTGCGTGTTAGTCCATTTTTCCCGGGCAGCTGTGTGCACAGGGGTCCCTCGCCGTACAGGCAGATAACTCCGACTTCGGAGGTACTGATATTTTTTTCCGTCGATGATTAATTGACGTTTCAAGCCGGGCCTCGCTGCTGAGACCAGGGGTGGTTGCCGCAGAGAGAAATCATAAATAAAAATCCGGTGTAGTTTGGTAATATAAAGATAGAGTAATGGGGACTGAACTAGATAGATCATTACTGCAACTAACAGTTGAATGATATGTAAAAGTGACATTTAGACTAAAAGTGGTAGTTGAGTAATATATACAAGTAAGTACGAGATCAATGTACAATACAATCTTCGTCCAAATTTTGTGCAACCAGTGCCATAAGATCACAAATGAAGAACTGAGAAAAGAGCTAGGAATAGCCCCCCCCCTCCCCGCCATAGAATATATAAAGAAACAACAGATAAAAAGAATTGGCCACGTGACAAGGCATAGTTATCAAAACACAACGGGCCCTCAATAAACTTTGCGAGGATACCAGACCCATGGGTCGACCACGAAAAAGATGGATCGTTGGAATATTAGAAGCACTAGGAAACATAGCAGCAGAACAGAGGCTAACAGAAGAGCAAAAGACCGCAAATTATATCTCCCCTCGACGCTGAAAGACAATTGAGGAAAGAAGAAGAAGTACGAGATTTGGATAAATAAAAATATGGAAATTCAGACAATATAACTTGACCAAAAATGATGGTCACTAACACCATGTTCCGTATACACCACTTGAGACAATATAACTTAACCAAAAATGATGGTCACTAACACCATGTTCCGTATACGCCACTTGAGACAATATAACTTGACAAAAAATGATGGTCACTAACACCATGTTCCGTATACGCCACTTGAGACAATATAACTTAACCAAAAATGATGGTCACTAACACCATATTCCGTATACGCCACTTGAGACAATATAACTTGACCAAAAATGATGGTCACTAACACCATATTCCGTATACGCCACTTGAGACAATATAACTTGACCAAAAATGATGGTCACTAACACCATATTCCGTATACGCCACTTGAGACAATATAACTTGACCAAAAATGATGGTCACTAACACCATGTTCCGTATACGCCACTTGAGACAATATAACTTGACCAAAAATGATGGTCACTAACACCATGTTCCGTATACGCCACTTGAGACAATATAACTTGACCAAAAATGATGGTCACTAACACCATATTCCGTATACGCCACTTGAGACAATATAACTTGACCAAAAATGATGGTCACTAACACCATGTTCCGTATACGCCACTTGAGACAATATAACTTGACCAAAAATGATGGTCACTAACACCATGTTCCGTATACGCCACTTGGCGTGGCTGGGCTCTTTACTTTTTTTTACAATATTAACATCAGATGGAAGATGCACCACAGAAATAAAAAGCAGAAAAGCTCACACCAAAATAGCATTAAAGAAGAAAAAAACATCTTTTGCAATAAGTACATGTCAATAGAAATAAGAAGGAGAGTTTATCGAGTCTATGTAGAGTCAATTCTGACATATGGAAGCGAATCATCGACAGTAGACAAACAAATGAAAAGGGCGATTAGAGGCCACAGAGATGGGATTTCTCAGAAGAATGTTGAAAGTTCCATGGACAGCTAAAAAGACCAATGAGGAAGTTCTCAAAGAAGTCAACATAAAAAAGGAGCACACAAAAAATATTAAAGAAATAATCAACATTCTTCTGGCAATCTTGAGAAGAAGAAAGTTGGAATATTTTGTTACAACTGGCAAAATGCAAGGAAAGGGAGGTCGCGGACGACAAAGAGGAAATACTGGATAGTTTGGTGTCACGGCACGGAAAACAGTCAACAACAGAACTGAAACGATGTACTGTAGATAGAAGATTGTGGAAGGACATGATCACCTACGCAAACCGGTATGGCACATGATGATGAAACAATACAAAAAACGCAGGTGACGAGATCAAGAAACAAGGGCATTTAATTGTAAGTTTTTGTTTCACTGCTCCAACTACCACATCCTAGCATAAGGGCAGGCATTTTACGGTCCATGGACCTGAACCGTCCCGCCAAGAAATTATGACGGCCCGCGAGATCAACTGAAAATGAACGTAGACTCCAGCCACTGGACGGAGTAAAAGAATTTAGAAAGAAAAAGCAACACACTCATATTCGATCATTTTTAGAATCAAAATTTAAACAATTATTATTTGCTTTTCAGGGGAGCCGCGATAGCTCAGTGGTTAGTGAATTGAACTACAAAGGACAAGTGGTAGGGTTCGATCCCAACCTACGGTTTCCGGGTTCACCCAGCCTTAAATAAGTACCGGATTTTTTCTGGGAAAGGAAAGCGGCACTGATATAATACCGACCACATTACCACAAAAATCATGTGCCGAAGGTCTGTAAAATTTATGGTCACTAACACCATGTTCCCTATACGTCGCTTGGCGTGACGAGTCTCTTTACTTTTTTTTTTTTTTAATTTGCTTTTCAATGAAGATGTAAATGTGAATATATCACATGTGGTGGCAGTATCCGGGCCTTGGCATATTTTACAGATATGGTCTTTACTATATGAGGAGCCTCGGATGCTGAGTGGTTAGTGCGCTCGCTTCCTTATCAGAAGTATCTGGGCTCAGTTCTCAGAAGTGGCGAATCTTTTTTTTGACCGACAAGGCTCCAGAGTTTCAACCAGTCTAAAAAAATGGGTTAGTAGCAGAGATTTTTCTGGGAAGTAAAGGCCGCCTGGCGTGATACTGACCACATCAGTCAAAAATTTGCGGACGTTTGGAAATATCTGCTCATTCCCAACACATTCGCCATACAACAAGCGAGGCGTGGATTGAAACTTTACTTTTACTTATATGAAAAGTTGCCCGCGTCTAACGTTTACTAAATGTTGTCCTACCGAACCAGCGGCAGATATTGAAAGGTGGCAGCAGATGCCACGACTCCTCTAATATTTCATCATGAAACATAACACAATGACATTCCAACTCATTGAGTTAAATGTCAATGTACAACCATCCATTGTATCCCAGTGAGCACTGCTGTAACTCAAGTAATTCTATCTGTTACCAATAAAAAGGCTTCAAATGTCTACGGAAAGCAAACCTATTTTAAGCGTACAACGACATCTATCGACCTTGTAATGGTTATGGCTATGGAAGGCCCAGGCATCACTGCAAGCAAATCCTTTCTATCTTTTGTTGTCTCCTCTATCCATTTCCACACGTAATTTATCTTCCCCATCTAATCCCTAGGTTTCGTCTACTTGTGTTCAAAGGGGGTCTCTGTTTCCTTTTCCCCTGTGGGTTCCAGAATCTTTACGAACTGTTGCTGCATAATTTCTAGGATTATAATTAAAGTGTCACCTTGAGCTGAAGAAATGTAGCTGTAACAAGAGGACTCCATGTGTCAATAAAACAATTGCTGATATAGTTATGGTTAGTCGAAGGCCCAGGTATCACTGCAAACGAATTAAAATCCATAATTGCTCAACCGCCCGTGCCAGTGGAATCATCCGAATTAATATCTCAGCTCACAAACAAAGAAAGGTAGCTGTGGTCCCCATCACAACAGTCTCAGCATTCGCCAAAAGACATAAGGCGAAACCGCATAGAAAATGAACACAGCCATCTGTTCTCCATCATACGATATCATCATTCATCGTAAACAATCAAAGGAATATCGAAACACGATCAAAACGGATGAAACACACATCTCACAGTGTGCACAGAACACTTAACTCAGTAGCTCCTGCGACAAGTCTGACTTGGAATATGAGAAAACTGCAACAAAGAACACTTTTTAGACACTTTAATGGTTCCTGCCGCCTATCCACCATATTGACCGGAAGTTCACGTCGTCCTGAAAATGATGATCGTCATATTTTTTTGTTATGTATAGCGCTTGATGATGCTAGGACATCACCCTGACTCCAAATCCGAACATATGAAACACAGTCATCGGACTATCCCCGTCACACATCAAACAACAGACTGTAAGATCTACCTGCAATGTGAATTTGTGAAATTATGAATCCCTCCTGACAAACATGAACCTCCGGGTACACCCCGATTCTGCAAAGTCATGTACGAAACTCCATTCCAACATGATGGAACAAGGTTCATGTTCTCTGGACCGCTGGAGAAATTGCATTTGGGAACTGATTAGTTTCGGCTCTTCAATGCAATTTTCTCCGTTAAAGTCAATCTGATGATCCACTTAACAAATTTCGCCGATGTTGCTGAGTCGTACACACCTCAGTGCTCCTCTTTGTCATGTCCAATTTGTGAATGCGACCTTCCCCATAATGTGTATGAGAACTATAGTTAGTCCATTTCAGAAAATGATTCCTGTTTGCTATGACAACAATGGTTTACCTAGTCAGATGGTTTACTTTATCTTCATCCGAACGTATACACGTTTAGGCAGGACAGGAGGCAAACGAAACCAATCCCTCCGTTGCATCACTGCACTGCGTCTCTATATTTAAAAAAAAAACACTAAAAAATCTATCTAAATTAAAAGAGCAAGACCCATGGTCCAACTAATAATTAAGATAATATGATGTAATTATAATTATAGCAATTTATGGTAATTGACAGTCCTTTACGTGGTGTAAATTGCTGTATTCTTTATTTCGCTAATTATCCATTTAAATTTCAACCTATATTTTCAAAAGTAAGCAAACAGTGTTTCATTTGCACGGAAGAATGTAATAGATGACTCCTGGTGATGTTGTTATGTATTTTTTTTAAAGTTGGACATTCCCTTGTCAGGACGAAACGCGTTGATAGAAGAATAATCTTGCATCAAGAACATTCAACTCTACATGGATCTATGAACACATATAGCTATCTGGTAATACAACGATGGATTGTATATTTTGTTGGCGTTGCAAAGAAACAGGATTGGGGAGTGAGTTTGCTTTAAAGGTTATAGCCTAAATGAGACAGATGTAATTGTACGACCAGTCTTTGTATTCTCTATAAATGGTTTTGTTTATGGTTAAGGGAGGCCCCGGTTTCACTGTAAACGAATTAAAATTCATAATTCTCTCTCTCTCTCTCTCTCTCTCTCTCTCTCTCTCTCTCTCTCCCTCTGTCTGCGATCAGGACTCAATCAGAGTAGGATCCAGACTCTCGCATGAAGTCAGCTGTCAGGTTAAGTGTGTTGATCGTCCCCACAGGCAGAACATCACAATTAGAGTCTGCCAGATCCACTCTGATTGAACACCCGTTAAAACGTTGCACTGTGTTCTGCGCCAGTGGCCCAGTGCACCCGATTTCAGCCATCATTTTATTCAGGTTTGCTTTCCTTAGCCTTTGATTGTCCCCAATCTTCCTGCAAGGCAGCAGATTGTCTTTTCTGTAGGGGGATTCTGCCCTTAGATGGTCTGCCCTCCCAGGTTTACGAGCACCATCTGCCCTCCCAGGTTTACGAGCACCATCTGCCCTCCCAGGTTTACGAGCACCATCTGCCCTCCCAGGTTTACGAGCACCATCTGCCCTCCCAGGTTTACGAGCACCATCTGCCCGAAATCCACAATTGCTCAACCGCTTGTACCAGTGGAATCATCCGAATTAATATCTCATCTCCCAAACAAAGAAAGGTTGCTGCAGTCCCCATCATAGCAGTCTCAGCACACACCAAATGATATAAGGTGAAACCGCACAGAATGTGAACAGAGCCATCTGTTCCCGTCATACGATATCGTCATTCATCATAAGGAATCGGAATATCGAAACACGATCAAAACGGATGAAACGCACAGCTCACGGTGTGCACAGAACACTTAACTCAGCAGCTCCGGCAGCAAGCCGGACTCGGAATATGAGAAATCTGCAACAAGGAACACTTTTCAGACGCAACATTTAACAGTTTATCCCTTCTATCCACCGTATTGACCAGTCAATCTATAAATATAATACGACAACTCATCAAGTCTTTGCCTCATCAAGTTTCGAACTCACCGTCTGTCGCTGTGTCCTAATTATTTCAGATTTTGCTTCATAGGTTAGGAACCCCTGTAGAGGCCGAATGGAATGTTGAATTATAGTGGGAGGAAAAAATAACTCTTTCACCTTTCACCCCCACTCAGGTTTCCTGAGATACGTAATGTAGAAATGGCGGAAACCCATTTAAACGAGTGCTAAACTCACCGCACACTCCAGTCTTGTTTACTTAAGGGGACGCCACTATATAATAAATATTTTCTCATCACCGATAACTCCCAGGACAGGTTAAACAAGCAGACACTTACGTCGGGGCAACCCATTAAGAGTGGAGAGTCTCGGCTGGGCCAGTGAATCAATTGGAATTATTTCAGGGCGACCTGTGATGTTTGACTTTAGTCTCGGCTATTGTCGGCTACAGATATTTACAATATCGTGGAGTACAACGCAATAGTTTGTTGGAATGTTGTGCCTGTCATGTACGGTCTTTGTTAGGGCATTGACTTCATGGCTGCATGCTTGCTTCTAACCCGTAACTGTCTGCTGGCGTCAGAACAACTGTACCAGAAGACTCTTATCAGTAGCGTCAGAACCACTGTACCAGAACTAAATTAATATTCTCATCAGTAGCGTCAGAACCAATGTACCAGAACAAAATTAAGACCCTTATCAGTAGCGTCAGAACCACTGTACCAGAACTAAATTAAGATCCTCATCACCGGCGTCAGAACCAATGTACCAGAACTAAACTAAGACTCTTATCAGTAGCGTCAGAACCACTGTACCAGAACTAAATTAAGATCCTCATTATCGGCGTCAGAACCACTGTACCAGAACTAAATTAAGATCCCCATCAGTCTTGTGATAATAGGTGATAAAGATTGGTCGGGCTGGGAACTCCTTTTAACTGTCAGTATTGCACGCGTCCGGTGTAGCTCACCTACTGTCGATAATTTCTTATCGCTTATCGTCCGCGCCTCGGATATTCCAGGATTAAAGTGCCACTATGCTGTTGACTTAAGAGGGAGTCACGGGTGGTCGATGTGTAAATGAGTCACCTAATCGTCTGAGCATTAGATTATTTAGAGATTGTTGATACATCTCGGTTTTGCCAGAGTGAGCATGATGTTCTTTCAGCTGACTCAGCATTAGCCTCCTTTGTTCTTGCTCGCAATCTCTCCCCCCCTCCCCTTAAATCCTAGCCTCTTTAATCGGACGTAGAGGAATGTGGTCGTGAGTCCTCTGGCACTAGTTTCCACACAGAGAACTCGAACTAGGAATCCCTGCTTGGTGCCGAGATTCTTGTATTTGGCTAATTTAAATATATGCTGTTCCTCTATCCTTGTATTTGGCTAATTTAAATATATGATGTTCCTCTATCCTTGTATTTGGCTAGTTTAAATATATGCTGTTCCTCTATCCTTGTATTTGGCTAGTTTAAATATATGCTGTTCCTCTATCCTTGTATTTGGCTAGTTTAAATATATGCTGTTCCTCTATCCTTGTATTTGGCTAGTTTAAATATATGCTGTTCCTCTATCCTTGTATTTGGCTAGTTTAAATATATGCTGTTCCTCTATCGTTGTATTTGACTAGTTTAAATATATGCTGTTCCTCTATCCTTGTATTTGGCTAGTTTAAATATATGCTGTTCCTCTATCCTTGTATTTGGCTAGTTCAAATATATGCTGTTCCTCTATCCTTGTATTTGGCTAGTTTAAATATATGCTGTTCCTCTATCCTTGTATTTGGCTAGTTTAAATATATGCTGTTCCTCTATCCTTGTATTTGGCTAGTTTAAATACATGCTGTTCCCCTATCCTAGATTCGAATGGCACTGTAGAGCTCTATTAAGATGACGTGGGTCATATCTGATGTGAAAAGTGCAATGTCAGTACGCATTTTAGATCTCTTGATGCACTGTGAGTACTTCCCTCGCCCTGGGAGATCAACAGTCATTCGCTATGTCCAGGATCGTTGAGTCGTCCCAATTGTTTTGCTTTGGGCGTGCGGCCTGTCTAGCTCTCAAAAAGTAGGTGTTAGTTGTAGCTGGTCAAACTTTAGTGTTAGTCTTCATCGCGCCCCGTATGCGATGGCAGCCAGTTCATGCAGCACTTTGCTGTGCCGCAACGTGTACCGCCCTTGACCTACAGGTGTCTTACGTGAGGAAAGTACATGCTCCATCGTCTGTTGCAGGTTGGACATCGATTTTCATTGGCTTTCCTCACTTCACGAGGTTGCAGGTTGGACATCGATTTTCATCTGTCTTTCCTCACTTCACGAGGTTGCAGGTTGGACATCGATTTTCATCTGTCTTTCCTCACTTCACGAGGTTGCAGGTTGGACATCGATTTTCATCTGTCTTTCCTCACTTCGCGAGGTTGCAGGCTTATGGTAGAAGGTCGTTCATCAATCTGATGATGTAGCTGAGCCACAGTGGTGTCATATGTCATATGTCATTCCAAGTTATTGTCCTCTGCAATGTGCTCCTCCCATGTGGTCCATTAATCATTGCTGCACCTGTTGTGCTGCCTTTTGCACACGCTTGTTCTCCTGGACATCTCTGACCCTCCGAACTACCATGTCCCTACGTTGTCTGTTTGATTCTTTTGACCACCATTAGATGTCTCAGTGACAAAATCCACGCTTGTTGGTCTGCCTGTAGCTCATCACTTCATTCATTTGGAGACTTTCACCTGCATCGTTTACTGCTGTGTAATGTATACATGTATGCAGGTAATGTATGTCTTTCAGACATAATAAGTTGTTTATGTTGTGAAAAAAAAGGTAAAGTGCCCCCGTCACGCCAAGTGGCGTATAGGGAATATGATGTTAGTGACCATAATTTTTACAGACCTTCAGTACATGATTTTTGTGGTAATGTGGTCGGTATTACGCCCGTGCCACTTTACTTTCCCAGAAAAAAATCGGGTACCCATTAAAGGCTGGGTGAACCCGTAAGCCGTCGGTTGGAATCGCACCCCAGCTCTTTTCCTTTGTAGTCCAGTTCACTAACCACTGAGGTATCGCGGCTCCGTCAATCGGCTACAGATTTGAAGCCTGCACCCCAAGACCACTGAGGTTCATCCGGGCTGTTTATGTTGTACTTAATCAAAATCTATTAAACGCGCGAAAATGTATTTATTTGCTTGCGTGTATCTTTAAAAGTATTATGTTTTTGTCAGGCTTATTTTTTCTAAAATGATTATTCAAATTGTTTTTTTTCCCTCCATTTTGATTTTATTTGTCATTCTCTGTTGTGCAAACTTTATGTCAGATTTTTATTTTGCGATTCATCAAAATTATTTTAAGGAAGAGAACTGCGCGGTAACAGCCAAGCGTAGGAAAAACACACATGTAACCTGGCCTTGTAACACATAAGCCACTCCAACTCGTTACATGACATTACAGGATCATTGTACACAACACCGTTGTATTGTAACCACTACACAATGATGCTAATGATGTTACACGAGCCGTGCTATGGTAGCCCGCGCTCGCACACCTTCTCAACTGTCAATCGCGATGGTCACCGTGTCTGTGACCGGGTTTACTGTCAGAATACACTGTACACCGATCGTACTTCGCTTGTAATCTGGACCGTACTGACTGGCTTCTTAATTCTCCGACTTATAAGTGCCCGCGACAACTTCCCTTCAGCTCAGCGCCGTGGCGTAGATAACGACTGTTGGAATAATGAATTGGCTGCATACTGAAGACTTGTGTTGGAAAGGTCACATAACTTTATACAGCAACCTTAACAATGTCAAACTATTCACAAAATATGTACAACGGCCAGCGATCTATACATCCCACTCTGCCATTCACACATCGGTACAAGGAAATGTACATTCTCCACTGGACACTCTCACTTCAGGTCTTATATCGCACACAGCCTGATTAATCTCATTTATGCTATGCTAAGTTGCTAATGTCCTGACCACTATTTCTAGCATAATTTCACTGTCTCTTCAATGCGGGAGAGACTCTTTTCTACATTGGTTATAACTAGCTCCTAATCTCTTGATAGCTATTCTAACTTTGAGCTTGCTGAACCCCTACAGGTTAACGCCCGTCGCCGATCCTGTTCCTCCCTATGTGTGAATATTTTCTGGAGAGTCTCCTAGCTCCGTGCAAGGACTTATATACTTCGTCTCCTATCTAATCAAAACTCACTTTCTCCGTCTCCCTACCAACATAATTCATCTATATCATCTACTCACCCCCTATGTTTACACTCTTATCAGTCACGAGATTCCTGCGCGACCTCTAGAATAATTCTATTCCTATTTCTGGTGACCCGTACTATATTTCCTCACTCTCTATCCCCTACTCTCCCTCACACCCACTGCTACACACACTTGTAACGATATAACGCTACGTAAATAACTTACCACCTACACCAGCATACAGCGCACTAGATGATGCTGTTGATGATATTATCACGTGGTCTGCGTAACCAAATAGACGAGATTTAGTTCTTGCACTTTGACCTGACAAAAATGTTTTACCTAGGACTGTTGACAATTCTTTCTGACGTTGTTTGGTAACACCCAAGTCAACAGTTATCTTTCCCTGCCACAGACATAACTTCCTGCTGTGTTATTTGATTTGTTATGTTGTTATACATTCCGGAAAACATCCTGACAGATTATACATTTTAAAATGATTATTTACGTTTTGTGGAAAATATTGGACAGGTAATTGTCGTAGATAAAGCTGATGCTGTCACCGCGGCAGGACTAATTAGATAATACGACGGTTCCCAATCTGGGTATAGCCCTAAGCGCAATGTTGAACAAAACAGAATGAATGAACAACAAATAGATACAAATCTGACACAAGTAATTACGTGTGACTGTGTTTCGCTAAGAATAAGGTAAAAACCCACTCAAAAAAACGTAATGAAAGTCTCTCAATATAGATTACCCCAAAAATCATGTGCTGAATGTCTGTAAAATGTACGGTCAATAACACCATATTTCCCTATACGCCACTTGGCGTGACGGGGCTACTTTACTTTTTTTAAGGGAGACCGCACATGATGCCGACCACATCACCCAAAAATGTGCAGCTGTTGATTGAAAATCACTGGAGTCTGTAGAAATGTGGTTTTACAGAAGAATGTTGAGAATACCATGGACAGATAAGAAGAGTAATGAAAACGTTCTAAAAGAGGCCAAAGCAAAAAGAGAGCTAATTTCCAAAATTAGGAAGAAACAATCATTATTTTGTGGCCATGTAATGAGAAGAGAACAGCTGGAATATATTGTAACAACTGGGAAAATTGAGGGACGAAGAGATAGAGGGAAGCAAAGAGAAAAAATACCAGACAGCTTAAGAGAATGGCTTGGCAGAAGGTCAACAACAGAAATGATAAATAACTGTCGAGATCGAAAATTGTGGAGAGACATGATCACCTACGCCAGCAGACCTGGTACTTGATGATGATGATGTTGATTGAAAACATATGGTCACGAACACCATATTCCCCATACACCTGAAGGCATTGAGGAAACATGTAGAATACTTACTTACCTTATGATGCTGGACTTTAGTAGTCTTTGCGGTCCTTGTTGAGGAATGAGAACATTTCTTGCATTCTCTCTCTCTCTCTCTCTCTCTCTCTCTCTCTCTCTCTCTCTCTCTCTCTCTCTCTCTGCGATCAGGACTCAATCAGAGTAGGATTCCAGACTCTCGCATGAAGTCAGATGTCTAAGTCAATTGATCGCCCCCACAGACGGAACATCATAATTAGAGTCTGTCAGATCCACTCGGATTGAACACCTGTTAAAACGTTGCACTGTGTTCTGCGCCAGTGACCCAGTGCGTCCGATTTCAGCCAGAATTTTATTCCGGTTTGCTTTCCTTAGCCTTCGTTTGTCCCCAATCTTCCTGCAAGGCAGCAGATTGTCTTTTCTGTATGGGGATTCTGCCCTTAGATGGTCGGCCCTCCCAGGTTTACGGGCACCATCTGCCCGATTCACTAGAGGTGACTAACACAGACATGCACACACAAAGATAGGAGATGTAACTAACACAGACATGCACACAGCGATACGAGTCATGACTAACACTAACACACATCAAGATATATGACACATGACTAACATAAACATGCACATAAAGATATGAGATATGACTGACATAGACATGCACACACAAAGATATGAGATGTGACCAACACAGACATGCACACAGCGATACGAGGCATGACTAACACTAACACACATCAAGATATGAGATATGACTAACACAGACATGCACTCAAAGATATGACACATGATTAACATTTACATGCACACAAAGATGTGAGATATGACTACCATAAATATGAACACACAAAGATATGACACAAGCCTAATATAGACATGCACACAAAGATATAAGATATGACTGACATAGATATGCACACACAAAGATATGACACATGACTAACATAGACATGCACACAAAAATATAAGATATGACTGACATAGACATGCACACACAAAGATATCACACATGACTAACATGGATATGCATACAAAGATATGAGATATGACTAACATAGACATGCACACACAAAGATATGAGATGTGACTAACATAGCCATGTACACACAATGATATGGGATGTGACAAACACAGACATGCACACACAAAGATATGATATATGACTAACATAAACATGCACACAAAGATATGAGATATCACTAACCCAGACATGCACACACAAAGATATGACACATGACTAACACAGATACACACTAAGATATGAGGTATGACTAAACACAGACACGCATAAAGATATGAGACATGATTAACACGGACACACCAAGATATGTGATATGACTAACATGAAACACACCAAGATATAAGCCATGGCTAGCACACACACACACAAGCTAATATATGAGCTTTGTCTAGCACAGAAACACACTAAGATATGAGCAATAGCTAGCACAGAAACACATTAAGATGTGAACCATGGCTTGCACGGAAATACACTAAGATATGAACCATGGCCAGCACAGACACACACTAAGATATGAACCACGGCCAGCACAGACACACACTAAGATATGAACCATGGCCAGCACAGACACACACTAAGATATGAACCACGGCCAGCACATACACCCACTAAGATATCAGCCATGGCTAACGCAGACACCCACTAAGATATGAGCTACGACTAGCACGGATATACACTGAGAATTGAGCCATGGCTCAATTCAAGAGAAGCAGAAGAGCTGGTCGAAGAGCAGTGACCTCGAAAGGTATCGTTTCCTTGCACGTACAGTCTGCACTTTCCGGGTCACATATGATGTCACAGCTATTAGAACATGTCTGTTCGCACTGTAACCCAAAATTACCACCAGGACAAGTGTCATTACAGTTATAGCCAGAATGTTTACGTTGTAGGCATTTTCCGGATTTTTTCTCACATAAAGGACAGACACTGAGACAAGACCTGGAGAAGTCGTGTCCATAGATTCCATGTAATCAGTTGCCGTGACATGTACCGATGATGACGTTGCAGTCTTTGCTACACCCACTACACACTTCACAAAACGACCCAGAATGCCCGTCCAGACAATAGGTGTCTGTAAATGTTTGCACTTCACACACCGTCAGTGCACTGTCGGCCAGCGAAATGGTCGGTGAGAACTGAATCTTAATGTGTACCATTGGCGTTTGTGTGGTGACCACAATTGTGTTCACAGAAACATTAGGGTATGATATATCATTATACTGGAACACTACGCCGCCACTGTCAGAGAAAGCCTTTAGAGTGGCATTCTTTACCCGAATCACAGTGCTAGCTCGATGATAGATTCGAGTGGTGTGAATCTTCTGGGGCGTGGCAAAGTTCAGATACCAGTAAACAGGATTGGTTCCACTTCTCAATTTTGTGTGTGTGCAGTCATTGTCATAGAGATTGGTCTTTGTTTTGCCATTAACTGCGGCATTTGGTCCACATCCGTCTCCTGTATAACGGTCTAGTTTGTGTTCTGTTGGAGAGCCACATTCCGATCCCCGCCAATATAGATGGAGCAGATATTTGCAACTATCGCCCCTTCAATCCGTAACTTGTTGATCAGACCAGCTCCAGAACAAAAGACATCAATCTCGTGCTGACTAACTGCAAACCTTGATTCATTGTTACATGTGGCAGAACCATTTAGTTTTACCGTGAAAATGTCCGGATTAGTTAAGTCATTCATATAAATCCTTAACCAGGAGAACGGCAAATATTGATTGAGAGTTGTCTCAACTGATGTAGAATGTGTGTCCGGATTAAATGTGGTGTCGTTGTTATCAAACAGGAAAGTAGGTTCAGATTTTTGGCCGTATTTGTACACGAGATCCAAGTACTGACACTGGGGTCCGAAATATTCGTGCTGACAACTGTCATTGTTTGGGCATGTCCCTGTAGTTTTGTCACAAACTGAGTCATTATATAAGTGACATTGTAACGTACAATTTGCCCCAAACCAACCGTCTGCACAAGTTAGGTCATTGGCTTCCAGGGCAGCGAACGAAGCCAGCAGAATAAAAACTTGATCTACAGCGATGGTTAACGAACTGTAATCAAACATTTATTATGAAACCCGTGATTACATTTCTAAAAATCCGCCAACTCGTTGTGGTAACAGATAGCGCGATGTTCTCTAATAGAATGAGACAAACCGTTGGAGACAAGCAAAGTCAACATTGTTTACATCATGGCTCGAACGCAAACAAGCTGTTGTATTCTACAACAATAAACAGACAGACCGTAACTAACGGAGGTAGAACAGTTGAGAAGTGGTCTACTGAGGAGAAGATATCGGGATCGATCCTGATCTACGGGTTCCAGGTTAACCAGTCTTATAAAAGGCACTGGCGTAGTTCTGACCACAGAATGTACCGACGATTAAAAAAAATGCGTGTCGAAACCATATTCCATATCACTGTGTATATAAGACGTATTTGGCCAAGCATTCCGTGGTTTAGGGGGTAGGGTCTGTGCACACTTGTACCGCATTGAACGCGATTCTGACACTCCTGTCTCCTCCACTTTGAGATCCCCGGGCCATCGTGACCTCTGAGGGCTTCCAGATAACTGACATCGTCTCTTGCCCCTCAGATAGCCATAGTCGGTTTGCTTTGGAGAACCGACTCATAGCCAGATTTTGTCACTCTCCATCTGTGAGGGTTAAAATCTGTTCGCTCTTTCCTCTAATCACTGGCGTCCATTTCCACTTTTTCCTGCGTTCTTTCTTCATTCCCAGGCCATTATCTTGATCACCTCTCCTGTTCTTCCACCCCCTTGCCACACCTGTTTTCTCGTTCCCTTCCCCCCCCCCTACCCTATGAGACCCCTTCTTTAAGCCAACCAGTTCTCCTTGTTCGCTTCGTTTGGCTCCTTTTGCTCCCTCTATGCTTGACCTGTCCCATTAATTTTTGTATAATGTGACCTACAGGAAAATAGATTCTAGTCACATTTTTCCTGTCCGGTTTTCCACGAGTCCATCGTCCCATAGCGACGTCTAGATAAGTATTAGTATATATATATATTTTTTTTTTTTTGGGGGGGGGGGTGTTAGTATTTATCTTCTACCTGAAGAATGCTTTTGCCGAAACATCTCCTTTCTTTCTACAGCTGTAGCTGTAGCTGCTTAATGTCATTTTAAGTGTATTTTCCGTGCTTTCTGTGGTCTCGTGTGATGTTTAATATATTAGATATTTCTGCCTATCTCCATATTGCATATACGCCGAGTGTCGTGGTGGATTTTCTTTCTTTCTTTCTTTCTTTCTTTCTTTTTCTTTCTTTCTTTCTTTCTGTCTTTTTTTCTTTCTTTCTTTCTTTCTTTTGTTTCACCAATCCGTCGCTTTCTAGCTTTACTTTCCCCTCTTCCAGCTGATTCTTTAGCGTGCTGCATGTTTAGTAGAGACTGTGATTGTTTCAGGTGTCCACAACATTCTTCAGGATCCAGCAGTGGTGTTACTCCTGATTCTCTTCCTCAAATCGCAAATTCTGTTTCTGTATCTTCTGATCATATTTTCTATCTTTTCTGTCTGTGAGTACATTTTTAAAAAAACATTAAAAAACTAAATTATCATTTACAAACCGCTGTGAATATTTAGTGACCTAAGATAAAATTACGTCAGAAAACGGAGGTGGTAGATTATAAGGGACTCACCGTCAGTAGTGACCGTTCTTGGCAGCCTTCAAATAGAAATAAGGTCTATGAGATAATATCTCTCGTTGACACTGTGGCAATTAGATATAAATAACAACACCTGCGCCACCTCATATAAAATACATGAATACCGCCTGAAATAAATTGTAATATATGAATACCACCTCATATAATACTTGTAATACATGAATACCGCCTCAAATAAATTGTAATACATGAATACCGCCTCATATAAATTGTAATACATGAATACCGCCTCATATAAATTGTAATACATGAATACCGCCTCATATAAATTGTAATACATGAATACTGCCTCATATAAATTGTAATACATGAATACTGCCTCATTTATAATTTTGTTTGTTTTGTTTAACCGCAATGAGTGAGTGAGTGTTGTGATTGTCTCAACATTATTGTGAGGATGAGAAAGTAAATGAGCGATATATGAAAATCACTGTTGGTAAGATGTCAGGTGCATGTGTGTTACAAATTGTGTGCAGTAGTGGTGTGTTCCTCTCTATCTTCTTCTTTTCTCTTTCTCACTGATACCTAGAAGGTGTCTTGGTTATATCATTTGTCGTTCTTGAGCTGCTCGAACTGTCTGAATTAGTGATTTTCCTTTGTTGTTACATGTCTCTGTCACTGCATCTATCCATCTTCTTCTGGGTCTTCCTCTTGGTCTTTTTCCATGCATTCTCGAGAAGAACGCCCTTGATGGTGATTGGTAAGGGTTCATTCTGACCAGGTGGCCAAACCATTTAAGTTGTTGTTGTTCTATATATTCTTGACAGGGTTTGTCACTGTTTCCGTTCGAATTTGATCACATAAACATCTTGGCAAACCCTGCCAAGAATATATAGAACAACAACTTAAATGGTTTGGCCATGTAGTGTGTTAAAATTAAGAATAGCAAAATGTTATATCTTCTCAACATTCCTATATGGTGCAGGTAGAAACATGAACATTAGACAAGAAAATAGAACAGAAAATTGAAGCCTTTGAAATGTGGATGTATAGAAGAATAGGTATAATTAGATGGAAAAAAAAGAAAACAAATGATGCAGTCCTTAAAACAACTAAAAATGGGAAGAGAACTGCTAAACACAATTCAGACATGACAGATTTTTGGGGCATGTTAAAAGACACAGCAGCTTACTTAAAGTAATCTTTGAAGGGAAAATACAAGGTAAAAGAAACAGAGGCAGACCAAGACTAACGTAGACGAGTAACATCCAAAGATGGACATGTCATATGGATAAACTGCACTATCAAAGCCATAGTCGGAGCGTGATGGCGCTCCATGGTAGCCAACATTCGTTGCGGAGACAACATTTGATGTTGATGATGATGAGTGGTGTGTTTGTGGGCAGGCAACCATTTATATAAAGTGTATTCTGCAATGTATTACACGTGCCGTGTGCGTTCATGCTACAGCTAAGTAAAGTAGTAAGTATGTATTACGTTTTATTTGAGGTGGTATACATGATGATCGTCGCACAATAAGCCTTATCAGTCACATGATTAAACTATTACGAAGAATCATCATGCAAAAAGTGCGAAACAAAATCAGTCCAGAAATTGGTGATAAGCGGTGTGGTTTTGTTGGAAGTAAAGGAACGACCAATGCCAAATATATCATAAGATCTTTAATAAAAAAGAGCCATAGAGGTGAAAACACATCTATACCTATGTTTCATAGATTATACTAAAGCATTTGACAAAGTAAAGCACCAAGAAATAATCAGAATTTTAGAAAGCATAAACATAGACAGCAAAGATCTAAGAATAATAAAGAAAATGTACTGGCAACAAATAGCGGCCATAAGAACTGGAAACCAATTGGGAATGTTTCAACAAATAAAACAGGGTGTTAGACAAGGTTGTGTACTGTCACCAGATTTGTTTAATATTTATAGTGAGATTATTTTAAGATCCATATGGGGCACTGGAATAACAATTGGAGGTCATAATATAAATAATCTAAGGTATGCTGATGATACAGTCTTAATCGCTAAGAGTGAAAATGAGTTACAAGAAATGTTAGACATTATAGTGAAAGAAAGCAAAAATAAAGGACTCAGCCTTAATAGCAAAAAGACTGAGGTAATGGTAACAATAAAGAAAAAGACATCACCTCAGTGCGAAATAAAGACAAGTGGAACAATATTAAAACAGGTAAATTAAATTAAATATTTGGGAACTTTGTTAACCTCAGACGGAAGATGTACAAAAGAGGTGAGATGCAGAATGGCTCAGGTAAAAGCAGCTTTCCAAACAATGAGGAAAATACTATGCAATCCATTTTGAGCAATAGAAACAAGAAAAAGAGTTCTTAAATGTTACGTAGAGCCAGTCTTAACATATAGATGTGAATCATGTGGAGAGACATGATCACCTACGTCAGAAGGTCCGGTACTTGATTGATTATTGATTGTTTCATGTATTACAATTTATATTTATATATTCGTATATATATGGGGGCCACGGTAGCCTAGTTGGGAAAACCACCCGACTGGACTACCGACGTTCGGACAACCCGTGTTCGATTCCCGCTGGAAGCAGTGTGAGTTGTACTCGTGGTTGGAAAAAAAGAATACCTCGACGGTCGACCCAGCCGTTGGCAGAAATGGGTACCAGGATATTACCCTGGGAAGGTGAGGAATGTCGCCTCGCATCTGAGTTTCGATGCTTGAGGCGACACTAATCAGAAATCTCCGAACATTTCTGGATAGGCGGCCGAGCACATATGGATGGAAACTCGCGTGGTAAGACGCCGGTTCAAGTCTCGTACTTTACCTTTACCTTACAATTTATTATATGAGGCGGTATTCATATATTACAATTTATTATATGAGGTGGTATTCATATATTACAATTTATTATATGAGGCGGTATTCATATATTACAATTTATTATATGAGGCGGTATTCATATATTACAATTTATTATATGAGGCGGTATTCATATATTACAATTTATTATATGAGGTGGTATTCATATATTACAATGTATTATATGAGGCGGTATTCATGTATTACAATTTATTATAGGAGGCGGTATTCATGTATTACAATTCATTATATGAGGTGGTATTCATGTATTACAATTTATTATATGAGGCGGTATTCATGTATTACAATTTATTATATGAGGCGGTATTCATGTATTACAATTTATTATATGAGGCGGTATTCATGTATTACAATTTATTATATGAGGCGGTATTCATGTATTACAATTTATAAATGAGGCGGTATTCATGTATTACAATTTATTAAATGAGGCGGTATTCATGTATTACAATGTATTATATGAGGCGGTATTCATGTATTACAATTTATTATATGAGGTGGTATTCGTGTATTACAAATTATATGAGGCGGTATTCGTGTATTACAAATTATATGAGGCCGTATTTATGTATTTTATATGAGGTGGTGCAGGTAATGTTATTTATATCTAACTGCCACAGCGTCAACGAGAGATATTATCTCATAGACCCAGGAAGTTGGTGTGGCGAACTGAAGTGGTTGTACTGATTTCCTGGGTTCTGGTGGAGAATGAAGTTGATGTAGAGGTACTATAGTATAGTATTTGATATATCAATAAGACCTATCAAGATTGGGAGCGGCGATAGCTCAGTGGTTAGTGAACTGGACTACAAAGGACATGAGGTAAGGTTCGATCCCGACGGCTTCCTGGTTCACCCAACCTTAAATGGGTACTGGATTTTTTCTGGGACGGTAAAGCGGCATGGGCGTAATACTGACCACATTACCCCAAAAATCATGTGCTGAAGTTATGTAAAATGTATGGTTACTAGCACCATATTCCCTATACGCCACTTGGCGTGACGGGGGTACTATACTTTTTTTTACTATCAAGATTAAACTGTACAGGATAACTATGTTCACGGTACATCATCATCGAGTGCCATCTCCCCAACGAAGGTTGGCTACCGTGGAGCGCCATTCTGCTCTGTCTCTTGCTTTGATGGTGCAGAATGTAATAGGCTGACTTATCCATCTTTTGATGTTACTTGTCACTATTAGTCTTGGTCTGCCACAGATTCTTTTACCTTGAATTTTCCCCTCCAAGTTTACTTTTAGTAAACTGTTGTGTCTTTTAACATGACCCAAAAATTGCATTTTTTTTTTCGTATTGTATTTAGTAGTTCTCTTTTCATTTTTAGTTGTTTTAATACTTCAGCGTGCGTTTTCTTTTCTTTCCATCCTATTCTACCCATTCTTCTATGTATTAACATTTCAAAAGCTCCAATTTTATGTTCTGTTTTCTTGTCCATGTTTCTGCACCATATAGGAATGTTGAGAATATATAACATTTTGCTATTCTTAATTTTAGCCCTGGTGTTATTTGTTTTGATGTTAGTATGTTTTTCATGACATTAAAATTACTTTGTACCATTCTTTTCCTTTGTTTATTTCAGGTTTATATTTTCTATCACTGTTTATATTATGGCCAAGGTAGTTGTAGTTACATCGTTAGGTCAAAGTAGTTGTAGGTACATCGTTAGGCCAAGGTAGTTGTAGGTACATCGTTAGGTCAAAGTAGTTGTAGGTACATCGTTAGGTCAAAGTAGTTGTAGGTACATCGTTAGGCCAAGGTAGTTGTAGGTACATCGTTAGGCCAAGGTAGTTGTAGGTACATCGTTAGGCCAAGGTAGTTGTAGGTACATCGTTAGGCCAAGGTAGTTGTAGATACATCGTTAGGCCAAGGTAGTTGTAGGTACATCGTTAGGTCAAGGTAGTTTTAGGTACATCGTTAGGCCAAGGTAGTTGTAGATACATCGTTAGGTCAAGGTAGTTGTAGGTACATTGTTAGGCCAAGATAGTTGTAGGTACATTGTTCATGGTACACCGGCTGGGAACCCTTGTCCAGAAATCTCATACAAGTTTGCGTGACTGCCCTCCCACACACACACACACACACACACACACACACACACACACACATAGAGAGCTCCATACATGACTTTGTGCCATGCACTCGTGTATTGTTTCATTCCCAGCTTGTATCGCAGATGATATATCATTTTAAACGCCAACTTTGACGATATCAGTAACAGTGTCAAGTGAGACAACTCGCTTGGATGTAGTGGGCTGGAAATATCAGTTCTCGTAACCAGATCCCTGGATCAGAAGTATCGCCCGCGCCTCGGTTAGCAACTAGCTTAGTCACTGGTGGAATCACTCGGGATATGAGATCACACGTTGAAGTGACACCCTGTAGCTGCTCTTTGAAGTTATCATAAATGTCGGTCCTTTTATGAAGATAAAAAATTATTCGAAAAATGTGTGTGTGTATGCTAGTCTGTATGATAACCAACGTTTTGTGCGAGTGTGCGTTTGGGTGTGGGCGTGTGTTCTTGTGTTAATATCCTCTAAATATTTCATTCATTGATTGCTGCCTACTCATTGAAGATTGGCTACCATGGAGCGCCATTTCACTCTGTCTCTTGCTTTGATGGTGCAGGTTGTCATAGGCTGACTTGTCCATCTTTTGATGTTACTCGTCCACGTTAGTCTTGGTCTGCCTCTGCCTCTTTTACCTTGTATTTTGCCGTCTAAGGTTACTTTAAGTAGGCTGCCGTGTGTTTTAACATACCCTACAAATCTAATTTGTCTTGTTTGAATTGTGTTTGGTTGTTCTCTTTTCATTTTAGTTGTTTTAAGACTTCATTTTTTGTTTTCTTTTCTTTCCATCAAATTCTTCCCATTCCTCTATATATCCACATTTCAAAGGATTCAATTTTATGTTCTGTTTTCTTGTCTAATGTGCATGTTTTTGGACCATACAGGAATGTTGAGAAGATATAACATTTTGCTATTCTTAGTTTAAGCCCTGATGTTATTTGTCTTGATGTTATTATAAATAGACTGGCATGCTATTGCTCTGAAGTATGTTATC
Source organism: Megaustenia siamemsis (assembly GCA_032433765.1). Taxonomy (NCBI): domain Eukaryota; kingdom Metazoa; phylum Mollusca; class Gastropoda; order Stylommatophora; family Ariophantidae; genus Megaustenia; species Megaustenia siamemsis. The sequence continues at coordinate 33,658,590 of JAVIAB010000145.1, read as the reverse complement.
GGATAACAAATAACGGATGTCCTGTAACAATAGAAATGTAAGAGAGAAAAATCTATAAATGCAATCCCATAAAGAGACAGACTCATCATCATCATCATGTGCCATACCGGTTGGCGTAGGCGATCATGTCCTTCCACAATCTTCTACCCACAGTGCATCGTACCAATTATTTTGTTGACTGTTTTCCATTCCATGACACCAAGCTATCTATATAGTATCTTCTCTCTTTGTCGTCCGCGATATCTCTTACCCTGTATTTTGCCTGTTGTTATCAAGTATTTCAACTGTCCTCTTCTCTTGATTGCCAGAAAAGTGTTGATTGTTTCTTTCTGATGTTTTTAGGTGATCCCTTTTTGTGTTGGCCACTTTGAGAATGCCCTCAGTGGTCTTTTTTTAACTCTCCATTCTTCTGAGAAATCCCATCTTTGTAGCCTCTAATCATCCTTTCATTTGTTTTTCTAATGTCCATGATTCGCTTCCATAGGGCTGAATTGGCTCTACATAAGACTGTTGAACTCCCCTTCTATCGCCTATTGACACACGCTTGTTTATACAATGTTTTTCATTTTCTGAAATGTTATTTTGGCCTGAGCTATTCTGCTTTTTATTTCTGTGGTGCATCTTCCATCTGATGTTATTATTGTGCCCAAGTATTTGACGCGTTGCACTTGTTTCAGATTTATCCTATTAATTTTTATGCTGCATGATGGTGATAATTGTTTCTTCCAGACTTAGACTAGACTTTACCTTAGTAAGGATTGACGTCACTGAAAGCGGGACATTCTCATCTCTGCTACATCCACGGTTCAGAAATAAAAAGTGATCATTCATACTGTCGTATTGAACATTAAGCGTTTTAACAAAGGTGCGCAGCTCATTACGTTGTCGCTGTAACAACAATCGTCGCCGGTGGCAATATCTATATGTGCCGGCGCCGAAACCGAGTGGTCTTCATGTCGGTGGTGTGCTGCAAGCTAAGATATTCTAGGCATATACACAATTATATAGTGACATATTCACAATTGTACTAGAAGCAGAAGCACACGATAAAAGGACAAGATACATGCAGAGTTTAAAATGGACTGATAGCATCAAGAGGCGGACAGGAGGATCATTGACAGAGTACGCCACGAACGGAAGAGACAAGGTGTTATGCTCCATAGAAGCGAAGACGGCACGCCATCATGATGAATATGAGTGGAAAATGTGTATCAATCGGCAGCACTCAAATATGTTGTGACGTTGGATGCCTATAATGTGTTTGTCGATTGTCGTTTTAGTGGGTGAGAGGCAGATTATTTGTTCTTGTTTAAAGTTCAACTTTCAACGTAGGAAACGGGCAGTGTTGTAACTGGGGATAGGCATTCTCACACAAACAAGAGCGAGATTGATTAGAGTTTGTAAAGTAAATGAGAGAGAGAGGAGAGAGAAGGGGAGCGAGAGAGGAGGGGAGAGAGTAGGGGAGACAGTAGGGGAGACAGAGGAGAGAGGAGGGGAGAGAGAGGAGAGAGGAGGGGAGAGAGAGGAGAGAGGAGAGAGATGGGGAGAGAGGGGAGAGAGGAGGGGAGAGAGGAGGGGAGACAGAGGAGAGAGGAGGGGAGAGAGAGGAGGGAGAGAGGAGGGGAGACAGAGGATAGAGGAGGGGAGAGAGGAGGGGAGAGAGGAGGGGAGAGAGGAGGGGAGAGAGAGGAGAGAGGAGAGAGATGGGGAGAGAGGAGAGAGAAGGGGAGCGAGAGAGGAGGGGAGAGAGTAGGGGAGACAGAGGAGAGAGGAGGGGAGAGAGGAGGGGAGAGAGGAGGGGAGAGAGGAGGGGAGAGAGGAGGGGAGAGAGGAGGGGAGAGAGAGGAGAGAGGAGAGAGATGGGGAGAGAGGAGAGAGAAGGGGAGCGAGATGAGAGAGGAGGGGAGAGAGTAGGGGAAACAGAGGAGAGAGAGGAGGGAGAGAGAGGATAGAGGAGGGGAGAGAGAGGAGAGAGGAGAGAGGAGAGAGAGGAGGGGAGAGAGGAGGGGAGACAGAGGAGAGAGGAGGGGAGAGAGAGGAGGGGAGAGAGAGAGGAGGGGAGAGAGGAGAGAGGAGGGGAGAGAGAGGAGAGAGAGAGGAGAGAGAGAGGAGAGAGAAGGGGAGAGAGAGGAGGGTAGAGAGGAGAGAGAGGAGGGGTGAGAGAGGAGAGAGATGGAGAGAGAGGAGGGGAGAGACGGGAGAGAGAGGAGAGAGAGGAGAAGGAGAGAGAGGAGAGAGGAGAGAGATAATAGAGAGAAGTCTTGGGCAGACGAAATAAAGGTAAAGAGAGTCCAGAGTTTGGTGTCTCGGTTTTCCCATCCGTGATTAAAGGCACTCGTAAGCCCGTCGTCATGTCTGATTCGTCCCTATTATACCATGACGAGAACAACTCGCGCAATAACACAATTGAGCTGGGTCTAGTTGTCAATCACTGCGTGTTTAACGTCAACATATTCCATCGTTAGTCCCTGGTTAAAGCCTGGAATAAAAATCTGAACTGAAGGATCAAGAGCAAAGGGTAGAGCCAGTCCGAGTTAAGCAAATTTGAAAAGGGATTAGCTGACTATAGTTTCCATTAGAAGAATGGTTTTGACGGCGAATTGAGCTTGTTGATACAAATATAGATGAATGGTCTTGGCGGTGGCTGGAGTTTGTTGATACGAACAAAGAGAACTAGTTTTAGTAATGTCTAAGCCAAGAAGAAAACTAATGGGAACTAGACACTAGCTGCTCACTTGTTGGTGGGTTTCAGATATCGATACCTAATTTAGCAATCTACTTCATTATCATAGCCGCGATAGCTCAGTGCTTAGTGAACTGGACTATAAAAGACAAAATAGGTAGGGTTCGATCTCAACCGACGGCTTCCGGTTCACCCAGCCTTTAATGGGTACCGGATTTTTTTTCTGGGAAAGTAAAGCGGCACGGGGGTAATACCGACCACATTACTCCAAAAATCATGTGCTAAAGGTCTGTAAAATTTATGGTCACTACCACCATATTCCCGATACGCCACTTGGCGGGACTGGGGTAATTTACGTCTTTTTTTTTTTTTTACTGCAATATCATTATCATGAGTCACGTAAACTTGGCTGTCCAAGAAGACTTTAGGAACGTCTTTCAACTGTCAGGGTAAAGAGTTAGTTTCTGACATGTAACGAAGGTGTATCCCATCCATTGTCTCCCCATCTTGTACTCTGTCTGCCTTCTCTTCTTTAGCCGGGTGCCGTGTCCTGTAGAATTGTCTTATCGTGTAGATATTGAAACATTTCCGTACCATCTTCATTGCCCAATCTATCTGACTGCAGCCTCCTGCAAGTAGGCGAATACCATGTCCTACAGAATGACGAATGTCATGTCCTACAGAATGACGAATGTCATGTCCTACAGAATGACGAATGTCATGTCTTACAGACACGGCTCGGACAAGCAGAGATTGTCTGCTAATGGAATTAAGGAAGTTACAACAAAATGAGAAATTGTAAGTGACTTTCTGGAACTGCTGTTAACAAAAAGAGGAGAAAGTCGCTAGGTGGAAGTATGTCAGTAGATAAACAAATTAAGTCAAAGTCGTAAAATCCAAAGTTAAAAAAAGAAGATATCAATGGTTTTGTCAAAGTAGTAAAATCTAAAGTTAAAGAAAGAAGATATCAATGGTTTTGTCAAAGTCGTAAAATCTAAAGTTAAAGAAAGAAGATATCAAAGGTTTTGTCAAAGTCGTAAAATCCAAAGTTAAAGAAAGAAGATATCAAAGGTTTTGTCAAAGTCGTAAAATCCAAAGTTAAAGAAAGAAGATATCAATGGTTTTGTCAAAGTCGTAAAATCCAAAGTTAAAGAAAGAAGATATCAAAGGTTTTGTCAAAGTCGTAAAATCCAAAGTTAAAGAAAGAAGATATCAATGGTTTTGTCAAAGTCGTAAAATCCAAAGTTAAAGAAAGAAGATATCAATGGTTTTGTCAAAGTCGTAAAATCCAAAGTTAAAGAAAGAAGATATCAATGGTTTTGTCAAAGTCGTAAAATCCAAAGTTAAAGAAAGAAGATATCAATGGTTTTGTCAAAGTCGTAAAATCCAAAGTTAAAGAAAGAAGATATCAATGGTTTTGTCAAAGTCGTAAAATCCAAAGTTAAAGAAAGAAGATATCAATGGCTTTGCCAAAGTCGTAAAATCAGATTCGGACAAAGTAGATGGATGATGAGAACTATAGCTCAGAGTCAGAATTACATATTTTGATTCTTGAATGTCGAGATAGGTGATCTCGATTATCGAACAAGCAGAGACCATTCAACAAGGAAGTATGAAATGAGTTCGAAGGAGAAGTTGGCAGAAAACGATGGGAAGAGAATATCAAAGAATGGACAAGTCTCGACTTCCCAGCGCCCAAAAGAGCGACTGTAGATAGAGATAAATGGAGAGGGTTGATGAAGTCTGTCAACGGTGTCCCAACTTCTTTATCTTCAGCTTTCAAGTTTTGTGATTATGCGAACTTGACTCGTTGCCCTGTTTCATGATGAAAGAACATCATGACATCGGACGAGCGGCTCGCATGCTCAGTTCTCGAATATGCGTGTGTGTTCTCATTTTTCCCCTAAAACTGCACCATGGCTGACACACTCCGACTTTGGCAAGCTGCATCTTGGTTTGTCATAGGTGCTTTCCTTCTCATTAGGTGGATGCCAGCCAGGGCTATTGTGTCCATCTTTCGTGTGGTTTCTGTCTGGGTGTTGCACTTACAACTTGCTTACACTTGAGTAATCAGACAAAAATCTAAAGGAATCGAGATTATTTGTTCGGCGACATTGTTGTATGCTACGTCATTGTAATGGTTCCCTAAACCGGCCATGCGCAAATCTTACGGTCTGCTGTTTGATGTGTGACGGGGATAATTTGACGACTGACTGTGTGTCTGTATGTTCGGAATTGGAGTCATCAACGATGGCCTAACATCATCAAGTGCTACGACGATCAGCATTTTCAAGAAGACGTGACTTACCGGTATATGGGGATAGGCGGCGGGAACAGTTGGAGGCTGTGCATTAAAAGTGTTCCTAGTTGCAGTTTCCTCATATTACAAGTCGCATGTCTGTGTTTGTCACCTCTAGTGACTCGGGCAGATGGTGCTCGTAAACCTGGGAGAGCCGACCATCTAAGGGCAGAATCCCCCTACAGAAAAGATCATCTGCTGCCTTGCAGGAAGATTAGGGACAATCAAAGGCTAAGGAAAGCAAACCTGAACAAAATGCTGGCTGAAATCGGATGCACTGGGCCACTGGCACACAACACAGTGCAACGTTTTAACAGGTATTCAATCGTAGTGGATCTAACAGGCTTAAACAGACAGCTGTCCTCGTGCGAGAGTCTGGAGTCCTACTCTGATTGAGTCCTGATCGCAGAGAGAGAGAGAGAGAGAGAGAGAGAGAGAGAGAGCGTCTGGGTGTTCCCCATGGGCTTTCCTTGTCCCGAATGTCACTGCTAGGCAGCAGTGGTTTCTTCTATGAGGTCTCCGTTCCCGTGGAAAACTTTGAATGCGGCTCTAACTGGCATGGCTTATCTCGCCGTTGGACATATGGAGCTTTTTTAGCATCCTGTCACAAGGCTTGTTCAATCTATACGCTGAGCAAATCTTTAAAAACACCATAGGGATGCCAGGCCTAAACATTAATGGAAAGATAATCAATAACCTAAGATATGCTGATGATACTGTACTCCTAGCAGAAAATCTTAAAGATCTACAACAATTACACATGTAATAAACACGACAAGCAAAATATACGACAAGCAGAATATCAAAAAGACTAAAACTATGATCATAAACAAAGAAAATTCTCAAGACCTACAAATAAATATCAAAGTTGAAGGAATGCATCTGAAGACAGTTCAGAGCTACAACTACCTGGGCCAAATTATAACCAGTGATGGAAAATGTATAACTGAAATAAACAAAATAATAGGTATGGCAAAAAGTAATTTTAATGCCATGAAAAATATACTAACATCAAAACAAATAACACCAGGGCTAAAACTAAGAATAGCAAAATGTTACATCTTCTCAATATTCCTGCATGGTGCAGAAACATGGACATTGGACAAGAAAACAGAACAGAAAATTGAAGCCTTTGAAATGTGGATTTATAGAAGAATAGGTAAAATTAGATGGAAAGAAAAGAAAACAAATGATGAAGTTTTAAAACAACTAAAAATTAAAAGAGGACTACTAAACACAATTTGAACAAGACAAATAACATTTTTGGGGCATGTTAAAAGGCACAACAGCCTAACAAAAGTAATATTGGAAGGGAAAATACAAGGTAAAAGAGGCAGAGGCAGACCAAGACTAACATGGACGAATAACATCAAACGATGAACAAGTCAACCTATGACAATCTGCACCATCATAGCAAGAGACTGAGTGGAATGGTGCTCCATGGTAGTCAACCTTCGATGTGGAGACGGCACTCAATGATGATGATGAACTGTTGCACCCATCCCGTCTTCGTAGCAAAGACCTTCCATCTGGTCTTTGGTTCATAAGATCAGATCTGTAGTTTCGCTTCCATCAAGAAGTTAACAGTTCTGTCTGTGACGTTTGCCCCATAGTTTCTGCCTCAATAAATCACTTCATAGGCAGTGTCCCTCAGACCCCCAGTGTTTCTGGATGATGCAGGAAATAAACACAGATGTCGATCAGAATCGAACACTTATCTGCTCTCCTCACTAGAAAGTTCAGTAAATATTGCTCTACCTCGACCTAACGTAAAATCGGAGTCTGTCTAAGAATAAATAGATTCGGCAAGTAGTAATAATCATAGTAAGTAAGTGTAAAGTACCCCCCGTCACGCCAAGTGGCGTATAGGGAAATATGGTGTTAGTGACCCTATATTTTACAGACCTTCAGCACATGATTTTTTGGGGTAATGTGGTCAGTATTACGCCCGTGCTGCTTTTACTTTCCCAGAAAAAATCCGGTACCCATTTAAGGCTGGGTGAACCCGGAGCCGTCGGTTGGGATCGAACCCTACCCCTTGTCCGTAGTAGTCCAGTTCACTAACCACTGAGCTATCACGGCTCCTACTAATTTTTAGGGAATTAGTAAAACCCAGGTGTCCTCGCCAGGATTACGAACCCCGGCTGTTGCCGTGGTAAGCCAACCGCCTATCGATTGCGCTAACCGGACACCCGCGTAATAATCATAGTCATTAGTAAATTGAAATTGTGACATCCATGTTTGACAGCGTTAATTTATAGGAATCAGCATCATAAATGTCAGCATTCCATAGTGGAGAAATAAAGGAGACAAATATAAATATTATATTTATACATTAGAGAAATAAAGGAAACAAATATAAATATTATATTTATACATTAGAGAAATAACGCAAGTGAAGGTGGACATTGATATTACACACAATAGAAGAGAAATGTTGTGCTGGCACAATAGAAGAGAAATGTTGTGCTGGCATAATAGAAGAGAAATGTTGTGCCGGCACAATAGAAGAGAAATGTTGTGCTGGCACAATAGAAGAGAAATGTTGTGCTGGCATAATAGAAGAGAAATGTTGTGCTGGCACAATAGAAGAGAAATGTTGTGCTGGCATAATAGAAGAGAAATGTTGTGCTGGCATAATAGAAGAGAAATGTTGTGCTGGCACAATAGAAGAGAAATGTTGTGCTGGCATAATAGAAGAGAAATGTTGTGCTGGCATAATAGAAGAGAAATGTTGTGCTGGCATAATAGAAGAGAAATGTTGTGCTGGCATAATAGAAGAGAAATGTTGTGCTGGCACAATAGAAGAGAAATGTTGTGCTGGCACAATAGAAGAGAAATGTTGTGCTGGCACAATAGAAGAGAAATGTTGTGCTGGCACAATAGAAGAGAAATGTTGTGCTGGCACAATAGAAGAGAAATGTTGTGCTGGCACAATAGAAGAGAAATGTTGTGCTGGCACAATAGAAGAGAAATGTTGTGCTGGCACAATAGAAGAGAAATGTTGTGCTGGCACAATAGAAGAGAAATGTTGTGCTGGCACAATAGAAGAGAAATGTTGTGCTGGCACAATAGAAGAGAAATGTTGTGCTGGCACAATAGAAGAGAAATGTTGTGCTGGCACAATAGAAGAGAAATGTTGTGCTGACATAATAGAAGAGAAATGTTGTGCTGGCATAATAGAAGAGAAATGTTGTTACATATAAAATATACGAAATGTCAATATAGTAGAAGAGAAATGTTGTTACATATAAAATATACGAAATGTCAATATAGTAGAAGAGAAATGTTGTTACATATAAAATATACGAAATGTCAATATAGTAGAAGAGAAATGTTGTTACATATAAAATATACGAAATGTCAATATAGTAGAAGAGAAATGTTGTTACATATAAAATATACGAAATGTCAATATAGTAGAAGAGAAATGTTGTTACATATAAAATATACGAAATGTCAATATAGTAGAAGAGAAATGTTGTTACATATAAAATATACGAAATGTCAATATAGTAGAAGAGAAATGTTGTTACATATAAAATATACGAAATGTCAATATAGTAGAAGAGAAATGTTGTTACATATAAAATATACGAAATGTCAATATAGTAGAAGAGAAATGTTGTTACATATAAAATATACGAAATGTCAATATAGTAGAAGAGAAATGTTGTTACATATAAAATATACGAAATGTCAATATAGTAGAAGAGAAATGTTGTTACATATAAAATATACGAAATGTCAATATAGTAGAAGAGAAATGTTGTTACATATAAAATATACGAAATGTCAATATAGTAGAAGAGAAATGTTGTTACATATAAAATATACGAAATGTCAATATAGTAGAAGAGAAATGTTGTTACATATAAAATATACGAAATGTCAATATAGTAGAAGAGAAATGTTGTTACATATAAAATATACGAAATGTCAATATAGTAGAAGAGAAATGTTGTTACATATAAAATATACGAAATGTCAATATAGTAGAAGAGAAATGTTGTTACATATAAAATATACGAAATGTCAATATAGTAGAAGAGAAATGTTGTTACATATAAAATATACGAAATGTCAATATAGTAGAAGAGAAATACTGTTACATATAAAATATACGAAATGTCAATATAGTAGAAGAGAAATGTTGTTACATATAAAATATACGAAATGTCAATATAGTAGAAGAGAAATGTTGTTACATATAAAATATACGAAATGTCAATATAGTAGAAGAGAAATGTTGTTACATATAAAATATACGAAATGTCAATATAGTAGAAGAGAAATGTTGTTACATATAAAATATACGAAATGTCAATATAGTAGAAGAGAAATGTTGTTACATATAAAATATACGAAATGTCAATATAGTAGAAGAGAAATGTTGTTACATATAAAATATACTAAATGTCAATATAGTAGAAGAGAAATGTTGTTACATATAAAATATACGAAATGTCAATATAGTAGAAGAGAAATGTTGTTACATATAAAATATACGAAATGTATATATAGTAGAAGAGAAATGTTGTTACATATAAAATATACTAAATGTCAATATATTAGAAGAGAAATGTTGTTACATATAAAATATACGAAATGTCAATATAGTAGAAGAGAAATACTGTTACATATAAAATATACGAAATGTCAATATAGTAGAAGAGAAATGTTGTTACATATAAAATATACGAAATGTCAATATAGTAGAAGAGAAATGTTGTTACATATAAAATATACGAAATGTCAATATAGTAGAAGAGAAATGTTGTTACATATAAAATATACGAAATGTCAATATAGTAGAAGAGAAATGTTGTTACATATAAAATATACGAAATGTCAATATAGTAGAAGAGAAATGTTGTTACATATAAAATATACGAAATGTCAATATAGTAGAAGAGAAATGTTGTTACATATAAAATATACGAAATGTCAATATAGTAGAAGAGAAATGTTGTTACATATAAAATATACTAAATGTCAATATAGTAGAAGAGAAATGTTGTTACATATAAAATATACGAAATGTCAATATAGTAGAAGAGAAATGTTGTTACATATAAAATATACGAAATGTCAATATAGTAGAAGAGAAATGTTGTTACATATAAAATATACGAAATGTCAATATAGTAGAAGAGAAATGTTGTTACATATAAAATATACGAAATGTCAATATAGTAGAAGAGAAATGTTGTTACATATAAAATATACGAAATGTCAATATAGTAGAAGAGAAATGTTGTTACATATAAAATATACGAAATGTCAATATAGTAGAAGAGAAATGTTGTTACATATAAAATATACGAAATGTCAATATAGTAGAAGAGAAATGTCGCTATCAGACAGAGCAGAGGCTCTCTATATTTACTACTAATGAAATAGGTAAAAAAAAAGGTAAAGAGCCCCGTCACGCCAACTGGTGTATAGGAAATATGGTGTTAGTAACTATAATTTTTACAGACCTTCGGCACATGATTTTTGGGGTAACGTGGTCGGCATTACGCCCGTGTCGCTTTACTTTCCCAGAAAAAAATCCGGTACCCATTAAAGACTGGGTGAACCCGGAAGCCGTCGGTCAGGATCGAACCCGATCTCTTGTCCTTTGTAGTCCAGTTCACTAACCAGTGAGCTACCGCGGCTCTTACTAATAAAATAAACACATAGATGTTGCTAACTAATAGACAAGATTGAAGACAAGACTTGGTCACTGCCCAAGCAACTTGAAGATTTAGACTTTGCTGATGATATAGTGCATTCGAAAATAATCCTCTAAGGAAAATACTTGGTATAGCGTGGAACGAATTCAAAACAAACGAGGAAATTAGAGAAATCGCCAACCAACCACTAATATCTTCAGTAATAAAGAAAAGACGATGGTCATGTGTTGGACATGTGATGAGAAGAGATAATAACCGAATGGCAAAACAAGCCCTCATGTGGGAAACAACAGGTAAGAGAAAAAGAGGAAGACCAGAGAGACACTGAGAAGAACATTGATGAGTGAGGCAAGAGCAGCAGGAATCGGCCTCTCAATGAGATAGAGCTGTTTGCACAGAACAGAGACAAATGGTGAGGTTTGATAAAATATCTTTAAATGAATTGAAAACTGCTAGAACAAAAATTCATATAAGAGAAGGAGTATCTTGGTCTACGCCCTATAGGCCGGCTACGGCTCGAAATGTTAATAGATAGGTAGATGATATAGCTCTCCTATCACACAACCATCAACAGATGCAAGATAAAATGAGCATACTTGATGAGAGATCACAACAACTAGGACTTAAAACTAACAATCTTTCATATATCTGGGCAGTAATATAGATAAAGAGGAAGGAACAGAAAATGATACCAAAATAAGGATATCAAAAGCAAGAGGAGCTTTTGTTGCATTGGGAAACATATGGAAGTCAAAAGAAATTAAATACAAAAATAAAAATGTTCAACTCCAATGTAAAGTCAGTCCTATTATATGCCTGTGAAACATGGAGAACAATAAAACTAACAATCATGAAAATACAGACTTTCATTAATGGATGCTTACGCAGAATAAAAGAATGGAAATGGCAGGACAAAATCACTAACATAGAATTATGGAATTGTACCAGTCAAATACCAGTGGATAAAGAGATACAGCGAAGACGATGGAGCTGGATAGGACACACACTACGGAAGCCAACTGAGATTATTACACAACAAGCCTTTTTTTTGGAATCCCCAGGGGACAAGATAAAGAGGAAGACCAAGAAATTCTTGGAGAAGACAGATAGAAGCAAAGATGAAGATGATGGGGAAGACGTGGAACGATCTTAAAAGAATTGCAAGAAACAAAACGACTTGGAAGTGTTTGTTGAAGACATATGCTCCACAGGGTGCTGAAAGGTAAAAGAATAGATAAGATTCGTAGGTGAAATAATTAAAGAAAAAAGAAATATGAAATGGTGGAATTAGAAAGTTTAATGCATCCCCTTTTCCTATTTAGTTTGGGATGACTGGAATTTCGCCATGATTTTATGTTCCTGTTCGTAGCGGCGACAGAAAGACTCCGCGTACTAATACACTAAAGAACTGGACCTAGCTGCCAATCATAGCGTCCTTACACACCAGCTTCCGCTTTGTGATTCGCCACAAAAAGAAATCCCAACAAAAGGAGAAAGACCCCAGGGATTAGCCGGTCCAGTTAAAAGTAAATGTTGAAGGCTATAGACCCGACTCTGGCTAGGGTTTGTTACAGAACCTTTCTTTCTTTCTTTCTTAAAATACATACATCTAAAATATGAACTTTTACCTGCAGGTATCTTAGAGTCAGTAAATTCTTGTCAACAAATGTGTACAATGTACCTGTCAGTCTTATGAATTATGTTATGACCTTTTTTTTAAAAGTGCAATTAGTGGTAAGTATATACGCGAGGCCGCTTTTTAATGCATAGACTATATCTGGAACGCATGCTTGGTAAAACCTGGACCAGGGTAAACCCCGAACCTCACTCTCCCTAGTTAAGATTTGAACTTGAGCGTCTAGGACATCTTGGTGAATGTAATATCTACTCAACCTCAGCATTTCATTGGCTAAAATGAGGCACATTAAGGGAGCTCATAAAAAAACAACAGAAAGAAACAATCAACATTTTTCGGGCACATCAAGAGAAGAGGAAAGTTGGAATACTTGATTACCTTAGAACTGTCAAAATACAAGGAAAGAGAGAGATCGCGGACGACAAAGAGAGAAAATACTGGATAGCTTGGTGCCATGGCATGGAAAACAGTCAACAACAGAACTGATATGATGCACTGTAGATAGAAGATTGTGAAGGGACATGATCACCTACGCTGACCGCCATGGCACATGATGATAAAATGAGGCTACTATAACATAGGCGGAATGGCTAGGTTTCTGTGGGTATGACTTTACACACAGATACAGTCACAGAGACATACACACAGATACAGGCACAGAGACATACACAAAAAACAGGCACAGAGACATACACACAGATACAGGCACCGAGACATAGACAAAAACAGGCACAGAGACATACACAGATACAGGCACAGAGACATACACACATATACAGGCACAGAGACATACACACAGATACAGGCACAGAGACATACACACAGATACAGGCACAGCCAATTCTTTATCTTACTTTATCAACCAACACAGAACTGAAGTCGTCAGTCACTGGACACTGCGGGAGTTGCTGAGGAGGGGATCTGAACACCTATGGACATGTTCGGAGTGCAGTGATGATGACCCTCAAATAACTCAACAGCACATACACTCACCATAGGCACACATACAAGTATTCGTTTAATGTTTGCTCTTATTTGACATTTGTATTTGAGTCTGCATTTCTCAAAGCGTTGAAATGAAAACTCTTTGTGTTGTGTTTCGATCTTTTTTTCGTTACACGTGGCCTAAATATTTTATCTGTTGTTTCTTTATGTACTCTTTCCGGGACTTATTCCTAGCTTTTTTTTCAGTGTTTACTGTTAGATCTTATCTCTCAGGCTGTTTCCTGACATTCGTCTCACACATTTCATCTCGGTTGTGGGTTGTATTTGCGGCAACTCGTAGATCTCTCTATAATTTTTGAATTGAGAAAAAAAAAATCATAAAATTGAATCAAGGAAAGTAGACAAACAAATGAAAAGACAATTAGAGGCTACTGAGATGGTATTTCTTAGAAGAATGTTGAAAGTTCCCTGGACAGCTAAAAAGATCAATGAGAACATTCTCAAACAGGCCAACACAAAAAGGGAGCTCCTAAAAACATCAGAAATAAACAATCAGCACATTTCGAGCACATCATGAGAAGAGGAAAGTTGGAATATTTGGTTACAACTGGCACAATACAGGGAATGACATATCGTGGACAACAAAGAAAGACAATACTATATAGGTTGATGATATGGAATGGAAAACAACAGAATTGATACGATGCACTGTGGATAGAAGATTGTGGAAGGACATGATCGCCTGCGCCAACTACGCCTATAGCACATGATGATGTTGGTAATCTACTTATTGTTCTTGAAGCTAAAGTTCAGGTCTTGTATTGGTAGCGTAACGTTGGGATGAAGATTGAGTCGTTGAGTGCCCGTTTTATCTCCAGTGTTATTTCTTGGATGGACACTGGTGATGACTCCACTCATGATTGTTCAATGATTTCACAAGCTGATTTACATATTAAGCCTTTATTATAAGAGGGTGTATGTGCGATTCCTCCGTTTGTATTTTGAAGTAAGTAAAAGAAAAGTTGAAACATTAAAAACTAAAATAATTTAAAGTTATGTTTTTTTTTTAATCTGCTCGTTAATTGCTGGAACTACAAAACATACACTCCGCTACCAAGATCAACATATCAAATGTGGACTTGCCAAGCTAGCATCATCATGTACCGTAATGGTTGGCGTAAGCTATCATTGCCCTGTCCCAGTTATCTGTTCACGGAGCATCGTATCAGTTCTGTTATCTAATGGTTAGCGGCAGTGCCACGGCAGCGGGCTGTCTAGCCACGGCAGCGGGCTGTCTAGCCACGGCAGCGGGCTGTCTAGCCACGGCAGCAGGCTATCTAGCCACGGCAGCAGGCTATCTAGCCACGGCAGCGGGCTGTCTAGCCACGACAGCGGGCTATCTAGAAACTTCTCTCTTTGTCGTCCGCACTCTTTCCTTGTATTGTGCCAATCGTCACCCCGACGTTTCTCTTCCCATGATGTGCCAGAAAAAAGTCGTTTACTTCTGGCGTGTTTTTTTTAATTCGTTTGTTCTACTGCCCATGATTCAGTCGTATCAATCATCAATTACCATGCCTGCTGGCGTAGGTGATCATGTCGATCCAAATTTCGATCTCGACAGATATTTATAATTTCTGTTGTTGACCTTCTGCCAAGTCATTCTCTTAATTAGTCTGTCTAGTATCTTTTCCCTCCCCCCCCCCTCTATCTTTGCATCCCTCAAGTTTCCCAGTTATCACAATATATTTCAGCTGTTCTCTTCTCATTACATGGCCAAAAAAAAATGGTGATTGTTTATTCCTAATATTTAAAATTAGCTCTCTTTTTGCTTTGACCTCTTTCATGACGTTTTAATTACTCGTAATAACTGTTCATATTATTCTCAACATTCTTCTGTAAAACCTCATTTCTACAGCCTCCAGTGATTTTCTAGTATGTTGTCCTATTGTCCATGATTCACATCCATATGTTAAGACTGGCTCTACATAACTTATAATAACTCTGTTTCTTGTTTCTATTGTCAAAGCTGGACTGCACAGTATCTTTCTCATTTTTTGGAAAGCTGCTTTTGCCTGAGCCATTCTGCATCTCACCTCTTTTGTACATCTACCATCTGAGGTTAACAAAGTTCCCAAATATTTAAATTCATTTACCTGTTTTAGTATTGTTCCAGTTGTCTTTATTTTGCACTGAGGTGATTTCTTTGTCTTTGTTGTTACCATTATTTCTGTCTTTTTGCTATTAAGGCTGAGTCCTTTATTTGTGCTTTCTTTCACTATAATGTCTAACATTTCTTGTAACTCATTTTCACTCTTAACGATTAATACTGTATCATCAGCATACCTTAGATTATTTATATTATGACCTCCAATTGTTATTTCAGGCATGCACCTTATGGATCTTAAAATAATCTCACTATAAATATTAAACAAATCTGGTAAGAGCACACAACCTTGTCTAACACACTATTATATTCATTGAAACATTGCCAACTGATTTCCTGTTCTTATGGCCGCTGTTTGTTGCCAGTACATGTTCTTTATTATTCTTAGATCTTTGCTGTCTACATTTATGCCTTCTAAAATGTTGATTATTTCTTGGTGCTTTACTTTGTCAAATGTTTTAGTATAATCTATGAAACATAGGTATAGATATGTTTTCACCTCTAGAGCTCTTTCTACTAAAGATCTTACAATGTATATGGCATTGTTCGTTCCTTTACCTCCAACAAAACTACACTGTTCATCACTAATCCCGGGACTGATTTTTTTGTTTCGCACTCTTCGCATGATGATTCTTAGTAATATCTTAATCATGTGACTCATAAGACTTATTGTGCGATGATCATCGCATTTAATCGCACCCGATTTCTTTGGTAGGGCTATGAATATTAATTTGAGCATGTCATCTGGTATATATCCGCTGTTGTAGATATCATTCAATATTACTGTTATTATTTGTATTTTATATATATATTTCTGAAATAAACTTACAACAAATGAACGTAGAAAATATCATTGACTAACAGCTGCGAGAGAGAACGAGGATACAGTAGAAGAATAATTTACTTAAATATCAGGTCTTCCATCCTTTTATTCAACTACCTCCTTACCTGATAATCCCTACTTAAGAAATATCAGGTATTCTATCCTTTTCTTCAACTACCTCCTTACCTGATAATCCCTACTTAAGAAATGTCAGGTCTTCTATCCTTTTCTTCAACTACCTCCTTACCTGATAATCCCTACTTAAGAAATGTCAGGTCTTCTATCCTTTTCTTCAACTACCTCCTTACCTGATAATCCCTACTTAAGAAATATCAGGTATTCTATCTTTTTCTTCAACTACCTCCTTACCTGATAATCCCTACTTAAGAATTATCAGGTATTCTATCTTTTCCTTCAACTACCTCCTTACCTGATAATCCCTACTTAAGAAATATCAGGTATTCTATCTTTTTCTTCAACTACCTCCTTACCTGATAATCCCTACTTAAGAAATATCAGGTCTTCCATCCTTTTATTCAAGAACATCATTCCCTGATAATCCCCACTTTAAAAACCCGCGTGTCCACGCCTTTGTTGCTCAATAATACTGGCAATAATAAGCACAACAAGAAGTAAAACAAAACCCAATTATACAAATTGATCTTAAGCGACAGCCGTCATTATCTGTTATCTTCCTGATGCTGGGATTAGTTCGAACGTCTCAGTGACTGATTGAAGTTTCGCCAAACTTCCACGCCCGTTTTCTAAAGAAAACAGACGCTATGAAAGGCAGATGACAGAATCTTTTATTTAACACAGGCCGTGCCAGACACTATCATTCATCTTACAAACGTCGCTATTTCAAATATTGTTATGACTGTTTGTGCTGGCTTACGCTCATTATTTCGTAGGGTTACTCTCTTTTCATGAGGGCTACTTGAAAGAAAGAAAGAAAGAAAGAAAGAAAATAAAAAAGAAAGAAAGAAATCAATAAGAATTTTTTCTAATGCGTTCGCCTCTGACAGTCGAAACGGAATTTTGCGTGTTAATGCGATATTTCTGGCAGACGTGTGCACATGGGTTCCTCGCCGAACAGGCAGATAACTCCGACTTTGAAGGTACTCATTATTTTTTCCGTCGATGAGTAATTGACGTTTCAAGCCAGACAGACAGACCGACTGAGAGACAGGCAGGCAGGCAGACAGGCAGGCAGTTAGGTAGGTAGGTAGGTAGGTAGGTTGGTAGGTATATAGATAGGTAGGTAGGTAGGTAGGTAGATAGGTAAGTTGGTCGGTAGGTAGGTATGTAGGTATGTAGGTGAGATGAAAAACATAAGACGATATGAGCTGGCTGCATGGTAGGTAGTCGTATGTGCCTGTATGTCCTGAGTTCCTTCCATGAACCTGAGCCGGATATACTCTTCGGGAGGCTGGATCTAGGTAGGACCTAGGACTTTTACGTCTCGTAGGGTGGATATGTCCCTGTGCTGTTGGGCCCTTTATGTCCGTGGTTTCTGTCTGCGTGTTCTCCCATAACCTTTCCTTCTCGTAGAGTGGATGTGTCCAAAGACCGTTGGGCCCTTTATGTCCGTGGTTTCTGTCTGCGTGTTCTCCCATAGCCTTTCCTTCTCGTAGAGTGGATGTGTCCAAAGACCGTTGGGCCCTTTATGTCCGTGGTTTCTGTCTGCGTGTTCTCCCATAGCCTTTCCTTCTCGTAGAGTGGATGTGTCCAAAGACCGTTGGGCCCTTTATGTCCGTGGTTTCTGTCTGCGTGTTCTCCCATAGCCTTTCCTTCTCGTAGAGTGGATGTGTCCAAAGACCGTTGGGCCCTTTCTGTCCGTGGTTTCTGTCTGCGTGTTCTCCCATAGCCTTTCCTCCTCCAAATTGCAACTTCTAGACATCTGTGGTTTGTTTTCCGGGATGTCCTTCTCAGTGGATAGAGCTTTGGATGCGGCTCTTACTCGCATGGTCTCTCCCTTCTTTGGAAATATGAGACGTTTATAGGAAGACCGAGAAAGAGATGGATAAACGGGTACTAGAGTCACTAGGAGGGATAACACCACAAAAGCCAACAGAAGAGCAAAGAATCGCAGATTGTATCTCCCCTCGACTCCAACTGCAACATAGGAAGGATATAGGAAGAGGAAGAAGATGCGGTAAAGAGAGTTAATAACCTGGGCTCATGGCACTGTCGGTAATCATTCAATAACAGAGTTGATACGATGCTCTGTGGAGAGAGAAGAACAGTTCCACCTGTTGTACCCTCCTCCTGTTGTACCCTCCTCCTGTTGTACCCTCCTCCTGTTGTACCCTCCACCTGTTGTACCCTCTTCCTTCTGTACCCTCCCTGTCCTGGCAGGAGAGATCTTCCATCTAGCCTGTGAGGTTACATCTACAGTTCCACCTGTTGTACCCTCCACCTGTTGTACCCTCCTCCTGTTGTACCCTCCCTGTCCTGGCAGGAGAGGTCTTACATCTAGTCTGTGAGGTTACATCTAGTCGGTGAGCTTACATCTAGTCTGTGAGCTTACATCTAGTCTGTGAGCTTACATCTAGCCTGTGAACTTACATCTAGCCTGTGAGCTTACATCTAGCCTGTGAGCTTACATCTAGTCTGTGAGCTTACATCTAGCCTGTGAGCTTACATCTAGCCTGTGAGCTTACATCTAGCCTGTGAGCTTACATCTAGTCTGTGAGCTTACATCTAGTCTGTGAGCTTACATCTACAGTTCTATTTCTATGAATGATGTTGGTGGAAATTATTGATCTCTTAGAATCCGTTATTTTTGCGTGGATGTATCTTTTCCCAGTCTCTGTCATCTTTAACACGAGAATCATCCTTGAGAAGTGTAGGTAATACAACATGGAACTGCGTACAAGTTTCATTGATGACAGCAAAACCTTTGACTTCGTACATCAGAAACTGTGGAACATCATAATAGATATCAGTTCTGTAACACGCTTAATACAACGTATCGAATCATCATATCAAGAACAGTAACCAGCTGTCAGATTAGCAGGCCAAACATCAAATTGGTTTGAACTACAAACAAGGGCGAGGCAGTGGTGTATCCTGTCTCCATACCTTTTCAACGTCTATGCTGACGTCATCATGAGAAATGTCAGAAACGATGACCGATTTATGAAGTTTGACCATTAAATAGACTCGCAAGTTAAAAGACTCAGTAAAAAGCAAAACAAATATCTAAACATACAGAAAACTAAGATAATGTCCATTGACAAAATAAAAAGCCAAACTAAAGGTAAAGGTAAAGTACGAGACTTGAACCGGCGCCTTAGCACGCGAGTTTTCACCCAAATGTACTTGGCCCCCTATCCAGAAGTGTTCGGAGACTTCAGGATATTGTCGCTTCAAGCATCGAAACTCACAATGCGAGGCGGCTTTCCTCACCTTCCTAGAGTAATACCCTGGTACCCATTTCTGCCAACGGCTGGGTCGACTGGGGTATTTTTTTTTCCAACCACGAGTACAACCCACACTGCTCCCAGCGGGAATCGAACACGGGTTGTCCGAACGTCGGTAGTCCAGTCGGATGGTTTTCCCAACTCGGCTACCGAGGCCCCCAAGATCATCAACAGTGAAGAACTTGAAATTGTAACAAACTATACCTGGGATATGTAGTAACTAATGTAACAAACTATACCTGGGATATGTAGTAAATAATGTAACAAACAATACCTGGGATATGTAGTAAATAATGTAACAAACAATACCTGGGATATGTAGTAAATAATGTAACAAACTATACCTGGGATGTGTAGTAAATAATGTAACAAACAATACCTGGGATATGTAGTAAATAATGTAACAAACTATACCTCGGATATGTAGTAACTAATGTAACAAACTATACCTGGGATATGTAGTAACTAATGTAACAAACTATACCTGGGATATGTAGTAACTAATGTAACAAACTATACCTGGGATATGTAGTAACTAATGTAATAAACTATACCTGGGATATGTAGTAACTAATGTAACAAACTATACCTGGGATATGTTGTAACTAATGTAACAAACAATACCTGGGATGTGTAGTAACTAATGTAACAAACTATACCTGGGATATGTAGTAACTAATGTAACAAACTATACCTGGGATGTGTAGTAACTAATGTAACAAACTATACCTGGGACATGTAGTAACTAATGTAACAAACTATACCTGGGATATGTAGTAACTAATGTAACAAACTATACCTGGGACATGTAGTAACTAATGTAACAAACTATACCTGGGATATGTAGTAACTAATGTAACAAACTATACCTGGGATATGTAGTAACTAATGTAACAAACTATACCTGGGACATGTAGTAACTAATGTAACAAACTATACCTGGGATATGTAGTAACTAATGTAACAAACTATACCTGGGATATGTAGCAACTAATGTAACAAACTATACCTGGGATATGTAGTAAATAATGTAACAAACTATACCTGGGATATGTAGTAACTAACAATGGAGACTGTCAGAAAAAGATCACAATAAGATCAACAATAATAACACAATATAAACGTTATTAAGAACATGTAGCACAATACTAGCAATGCAATAACATTAAAATTACTAAGAGCGTGTAACTTCCCGACAGCAGTATATGGTAGTGCATCATGGACAACCTCTCAAACAGCAACGAAGAAAAAATAGTCATTCGAAACAAAATGCTACAGATAAATCCTTAAGATGGGAGACAAATAATAATAAATGAATATTATTATAGAGGGAAACATCCGAGGCGATAATCAGTGAATAAATTCAGAGGAAGAGGTATGTTTACAGCACTCGGAAAAAATGACAAATAATCAACAACAGAAAAAAATATGGACCAAGGCAGGATCGAACCCGTACTCAGTGGCACAGCGCCTTGCCACGAAAAGCCAAACGCTAGGGAACACTGCCACTCAGCTAACTAAAAATTAGCTTCGTAGACAAGGTCCTTTCGCGAAGGCTTTCCCATGACTATAGCATAAGGCTGCGATCACAGCTCGGAAATATTTTTCCTGTTAAGACAAGTATCTCCCGGATAGGGTAGGGCTGAATACTTGCGACAAACATTTAGGACGAAACAACACGAATAGTAGTTTCCAGTGGTTAAGACTGGAGACAAATAATAATAAATGAATATTATTATAGAGGGAAACATCCGAGGCGATAATCAGTGAATAAATTCAGAGGAAGAGGTATGTTTACAGCACTCGGAAAAAATGAAGCGTTTGGCTTTTCGTGGCAAGGCGCTGTGCCACTGAGTACGGGTTCGATCCTGCCTTGGTCCATATTTTTTTCTGTTGTTGATTATTTGTCATTTTTTCCGAGTGCTGTAAACATACCTCTTCCTCTGAATTTATTCAAATCCTTAAGATACCTTGAATAATAACAAAGACCAATGAAGACATATTAACAGATTTAAACATTAAAAAGAACTGCTCTATAAACACCATTCTACAGAGGAAATTAACGTGTTATGGCTGTCACAAAAGACAAAGCGGGCTAAATACAAAGAACACATTGTTGACAAAGAACAATAATGGTTCCTGGGCGACGCATCTGGGGCAGACCAAGAATAAAGTGGTTTCAAGACATCAAGGTCACCTTGAACATAACAACAGAAGAAGTGGAAGATTTGGCTAGAGACAGAGATTCTGTCAGACGGGCTGTAGGGAATGCAACGTTCTGTTGGAGATCTGGCTAGAGACAGAGATTCTGTCAGACAGGCTGTAGGGAATGCAACGTTCTGTTGGAGATCTGGCTAGAGACAGAGATTCTGTCAGACAGGCTGTAGGGAATGCAACGTTCTGTTGGAGATCTGGCTAGAGACAGAGATTCTGTCAGACAGGCTGTAGGGAATGCAACGTTCTGTTGAGATATGGCTAGAGACAGAGATTCTGTCAGACAGGCTGTAGGGAATGCAATGTTCTGTTGGAGATCTGGCTAGAGACAGAGATTCTGTCAGACAGGCTGTAGGGAATGCAACGTTCTGCAAAGGACATGCTACCTGATGATATTGATGATGATATTGATGATGAGATATATGATGATAATGACGATGATGACGATGATGATGTGTGTCTGGGTAGTGAGACCCAGGGTACGGTGAGATCACGGGACGGTTGAAATTGTGAGCAAGAATGGCTGCTTCCCGGGTAAAATAAATCTATCTACCCACATCATATTCCTAGGTCTTCGGCGGTGAAACAAAGTTTGTGTTTCTGAGCTGAAACTATCTTATGTGTTTTCTCTATCGTGTGGCGGCAGTGGAGACGGCTGAGGTTGTCAGTAACTGCAGGTTGAGGGTCTGCTTTGGTGGGGGGTCTTAACGGGAGTTATTCAACGTGCAGTTAAAATAATGTGTCGAATAAACTAAACTAAACTAAACTAAACTAAACTAAACTAAACTAAACTAAACTAAACTAGTCTAAACTAAATCAATAGCCATCGATGTCGACTTGAACCACGATAGTTAGAGTGGGTTCCGAGATAGCTGATGAAGTTGCTTTTAGTTCAATGGCTGCCGTCTTAACCTCGACATAAAGCGTCATTCATTGACTGCCGTTTCCACCACGAAGGGTGACTACCATAGAGCGTCATTCATTGACTGCTGTCTCCAGATCGAAGATAGGCTACCATAGAGCGTCATTCATTGACTGCTGTCTCCAGATCGAAGATAGGCTACCATGGAGCGTCATTCATTGACTGCTATCTCCAGATCGAAGATAGGCTATCATGGAGCGTCATTCATTGACTGCTGTCTCCAGATCAAAGATTGGCTACCATAGAGCGTCATTCATTGAATGTTGTCTCCAGATCAATGATTGGCTACCATAGAACGTCATTCATTGACTGCCGTCTCCAGATCGAAGATTTGCTACAATAGAGCGTCATTCATTGACTGCCGTCTCCAGATCGAAGATTGGCTACCATAGAGCGTCATTCATTGACTGCCGTCTCCAGATCGAAGATTGGCTACCATCAAGCGTCATTCAATGACTGCCGTCTCCAGATCGAAGATTGGCTACCATCAAGCGTCATTCATTGACTGCCATCTCCAGATCGAAGATTGGCTACCATAAAGCGTCATTCATTGACTGCCGTCTCCAGATCGAAGATTGGCTACCATAAAGCGTCATTCAATGACTGCCGTCTCCAGATCGAAGATTGGCTACCATCAAGCGTCATTCATTGACTGCCGTCTCCAGATCGAAGATTGGCTACCATCAAGCGTAATTCATTGACTGCCATCTCCAGATCGAAGATTGGCTACTATAAAGCGTCATTCATTGACTGCTGTCTCCAGATCGAAGATTGGCTACCATCAAGCGTCATTCATTGACTTCCGTCTCCAGATCGAAGATTGGCTACTATAAAGCGTCATTCATTGACTGCCGTCTCCAGATCGAAGATTGGCTACCATAGAGCGTCATTCATTGACTGGTGTCTTCAGATCGAAGATTGGCTACCATAGAGCGTCATTCATTGATTGCCGTATCCAGATCGAATGTTGGCTACCATAGAGCGTCATTCATTGACTGCTGTCTCCAGATCGAAGATTGGCGACCATAGAGCGTCATTCATTGACTGCCGTCTCCAGATCGACGGTTGGCTACCATAGAGCGTCATTCATTGCCTGCTGTCTCCGGATCGAAGGTTGACTACCATACAGCGTCATTCATTGACTGCTGTCTCCAGATCGAAGATTGGCTACCATAGAGCGTCATTCATGGACTGCCGTCTCCAGATCGAGGGTTGGCTACCATAGAGCGTCATTCATATCCTGCTGTCTCCAGATCGAAGGTTGACTACCATAGAGCGCCATTCATTGACTGCTGTCTCCAGATCGAAGATTGGTTACCATAGAGTGTCAACTATTGACTGCTGTCTCCAGAACGGAGGTTGTCTACCATGGGGCGTCATTCATTGACTGCCTTCTCAACCACGAAGATTGGTTATCATGGGGCGTCATTCATTGACTGCCTTCTCCACTACGAAGATTGGCTACCATGGAGCGTCATTCATCGATTGCCGTCTGCACATCGAAGTTTTGCTACCATGGAGCGTCATTCATTGACTGCCTTCTCCACCACGAAGATTGGTTATCATGGGGCGTCATTCATTGACTGCCTTCTCCACTACGAAGATTGGCTACCATGGAGCGTTATTCATTGACTGCCTTCTCCACCACAAAGATTGGCTACCATGGAGCGTCATCATTGACTGTCTTCTCCACCACGAAGATTGGCTATCATGGAGCGTCATTCATTGACTGCCTTCTCCACCACAAAGATTGGCTACCATGGAGCGTTATTCATTGACTGCCTTCTCTACCACGAAGGGTGACTACCATGGAGCGTCATTCATTGACTGCCTTCTCCACCACAAAGATTGGCTATCATGGAGCGTCATCATTGACTGCCTTCTTCACCACGAAGATTGGCTACCATGGAGCGTCAGTCATTGACTGCCTTCTTCACCACGAAGATTGGCTACCATGGAGCGTCATTCATTGACTGCCTTCTCCACCACAAAGATTGGCTACCATGGAGCGTCATCATTGACTGCCTTCTTCACCACGAAGATTGGCTACCATGGAGCGTCATTCATTGACTGCCTTCTTGCGCCATTCATTGACTGCCTTCTACACCACGAAGGGTGGCTACAATGGAGCGCCATTCATCCACTGCCGTCTCCATATCGAAGTTTAGCTGCGATGGAGCGTCATTCATCCACTGCCGTCTCCACATCGAAGTTTGGCTACCATGGAGCGTCATTTTCCTCTGTCTTTTGTTCTAATGGTACATATTGTCATAAGTTCACCCTTCCATCTTTTGATATTATCAGCCCACTTTTGTCTTGGTCTGCCTCAGCCTACACTACTTTGTACCTTTCCTTCCAGAATGACTTCATGGGGGTATTGTGCTTCTTCACGTCTTCAAAATTTCAGATGCTTTATCTAACTGTTTTATGTAGTTCCTTTTTAATTTTCAACTGATTCACCGCTTCAATGTTTTGTTTCTTTTCGCACAATACTTCACATTTTTCCTATTGATGCACATTTCAAAGACTTCAATTTTCTGCTCCGTTTTCCTATTTATTGTCCATGTTTCTGCACCATATAGAAACGCTGATTACATATAACACTTAACGTAGTTTTAGTTCTGCTGTTATTTGCTTTGATGTGAGTATACCTTTCAAGTTGTTAAAATTGCTTTCTGTCATTCATATTCTTTTGTTTATTTCTGTCTTACAATTTTCATTATCTCAGCTTACTACCGTGAAAAAAAGACCCAATCTATTTTTATTGCCAAATTCATTTTAATTTTTTTTTATCTTGAAGAATTCTTCATTTTTTTATCTTCAAGAATTACAAATAAAACACTCCATGTTTTTTTAACTAAATCGCACGTACTTGCTTTCGCACTTATTTCTCCTTGTAATAATCTCCTTGGAATGTTCACGCCTATTACTGCTTCTGTTCACATTTTGATGTATCACTCCGCGTATGCCATCAGAATTATTTTACACCGAGGCGATAATCTATCCACAACCTCAACAAGAAAATCTCAAGCGAATACAAAATATTCAAACAGCCATAAAATGAATTTAGTGCTGAAACCGATAAAAGTTTAACTGCAGCATTAAACCCAACACTTTGAAGACTAAGAGACTCCTTTACACAAAATAAGCCACACACTTCTCCGTTAATTCCTGTTAATTGCTATAGAGCATTCCGCTGGAAACTGACGAGAAATAGACACAATGGATTTCGCAATGGTCACGTGATCAACTCTAGTTGTGGAATGTCGAACGTGATTGTAGAAAGCACGCGACGATTTATGAATATTGGGGAAACATATTTTCAGAAGTAGTTGGTGAAATTGATAGAGTTACTTCGCATCTTACTTTCCTTTTTCTATCTGCTATATATTTAAAAAAAAAAGTAAAGTACCCCCGTCACGCCAAGTGGCGTATAGGGAATATGGTGTTAGTGACCATATATTTTACAGACCTTCAGCACAAGATTTTTGGGGTAATGTGGTCGGTATTACGCCCGTGCCGCTTCACTTTCTCAGAAAAAAATATGGCTCCCATTTAAGGCTGGGTGAACCCGGAAGCCGTCGGTTGGGATCGAACCCTACCCTTGTCCTTTGTAGTCCAGTTCACTAACCACTGAGCTAGCGCGGGTCCTATCTGCTATATAACCCTTTATATTTCTCTCTCTCTCTGTCTCTGTGTTTCACTCTCCGAAACACACACATCAACACACACACACACACACACACATACATATATATATATATATATATATATATATATATATATATATTCTCTTTCATCAATTAATGCATTTAAATATCTAGGAACAATATTAACCTCAGGTGGTCAATGTACAGCAGAATTAAATAAAGTAAAGAGCCCCCGTCACGCCGAGTGGCGTTTAGGGGATATGTTGTTAGTGACCATAAATTGTACAGACCTTCAGCACACGATTTTTTGGGGTAATGTGGTCGGTATTACGCCCGTGCCGTTTTACTTTCCCAGAAAAAAAATCCGGTACCCATTTAAGACTGGGTAAAGCCGGGGCCATCGGTTGGGATCGAACCCTACCCCTTGTCTTTTGTTGTCCAGTTCACTGACCACTGAGCTATCGCGGCTCCCAACAGCAGAGGTTAGGTATAATAGAAAACTCGACACATTGATGTCCTCTTCGTGGTGGCAACAGTCTAAAGTGGCTTGTAATTGCAACGTCCTTTTATACACTCTCGTACAAGCTGCTTTGGCATGGCGTTAATTCGGTGAGAGAAGTGGATCAGAAACAGATAATAGGTGATGAAGATAGATCGAGCTGGAAACGTAATTTCTTTGAAGTGCTGGTATTGCACATCCGGTGCAGCTCACCTACGGTCGATGATGTAATTTCCTATCGCTTACCGTCCGAGACAAAAGCAACTCTTTAGAAAAGTGAGGAAGATACTGTGCAATCTATTTTTGACAATAGAAACAAGAAAAAGAGTTCCTAATATATTTTTCTGTTCTTGTTTGTTGTTCCAGCTTAAGGCCTTTTGGCCGAAACGTCGTTCAACTTTTGTATTGTTTCTCACTTACGTAAAGCTGTTACCATACTTCTTTTCCTTCTTTTACAAATGTTTTCATTATTATCATCGGCTCTACAACAGCTCCGGTGTTGCATGTATCTTGAAGCCTTTACCTCCCTCTTAAATCTGAATATTATTACTGTGAAGTCGTTAACACTTCATTACTCAAAGACAATTGTTATGGAACTACGTTTACCCTTGAAATCTCCTCATAGTTTCGTTATCTTGTATTGATTACCTATCATCATTAAGTAACATGCCTGCAGGCGTAGGTGATCATGTCTCTCCACAACTTTAGATCTCGACATTATCATTTCTGTAGTTGACCTTCTGCCAAGCCATTCTCTTAAGCTGTCTAGTTTCTTTTCTCTTTGCTTTCCCTCTATCTCTTCGTCCCTCTATTTTCCCAGTTGTTACAATATATTCCAGCTGTTCCCTTCTCATTGCATGGCCAAAAATGATTGTTTCTTCCTAATTTTGGAAATTAGCTTTCTCTTTGCTTTGGTCTCTTTCAGGACATTTTCATACTCTTCGTTGCTGTCCATGGTATTCCCCAACATTCTTCTGTAAAACCACATTTCTACAGTCTCCAGTGATTTTCTTATCTGTTGTCCTATTGTCCTTGATTTACATCGATATGTGAAGACTGGCTACACAACATTTAAGAACTATTTTTCTTGTTTCCATTGTCAAAAATGGTTTGCACAGTATCTCCCTTGATTACCTTATAGGTCTGTCTATAAATGTGAATGAAGTGTGTTTTTTTACTTTTATTTTGTTCTGTAAAAACATGTTTTGTGAGGAGAGGTTTGGAGCAGTTTACATCATTCTTGGGTCTCATGGGCGTGTCCATCTGTAGAGGGGGCAGAGGCTGGGTAACCAGATCTGGGGTATTACCACCACTTGTTTAATGGCGTTACCTAGACAGTTAAGACATCTCTTATTTTGTCCTAAAGAACATTTAATGGACATCTGTTGTGGTTTACTTCAAGATGTCTTGTCTGCGCTTACAAATACATTTCATCTTTTTATGTTAGGGGTTACCGTCCATCTTGCATCAATACTGTAGGACGAAAACATGTTGCTTTCACTTGCATTGTAATTTTTTTTATGTGTGTGTATGTGTTTGTGTCTATGTATGCTTATTCATGGTTGAAGTCCTCGTGAGATGAAACGTTGGTCGGGAACAGATACTATTTGAAGTTTTCCATTCATGCTCTCTTTACCCCAACTCTTCGTCTGTTATTAGGGCCACCACGTATAAGTGAAATAGCAACTTTACCAATTCTCTGATATTTTAGACATAAATTAGCTATGAGTCGATTGACGCTTATAGCTTATTCACTGTTGTGCAGTGGGGAAGAAAAAGGTCATGTCAATAGGAAGACAAGAGAAGATATTACACACATCTATAGAACACCAAATTATAAAACAAGTAACAAACTTTAAATATCTGGGAACAACATTCTCTGAAGATGGTAAAATCGATTAGGAAATAGACCTCTGATGCAATAAGGGAAACCAAACATTGTGACAGCTATCCCCTAAAATTCAACACAAGACAAAACCTATTACCACCAAAAAACATTTTATACAGAGTATATTCATTCCTGCTATGCTAACAACAAGCGCAGACATAAAAGCCCGTTGGGCGGAACACTTCAAAGAAATTCTTAACCGTCCACTACCTCACAGTTTAATAGATTTTGAAGCTGAAACACCAGCAGCAGAATTAGATGTAAATTTAGATGACTTCACCTTGAGTGAAATAGAAACCACCTTAAAGCTAATGACCAATAACAAGGCTGCTGGAGAGGATAAGTTAACAGCTGAGATCCTCAAGGCAATTGATAGCCATAATTTAATACATCTCCAAAAAATGTTCAACATCATTTGGAAAACAGAGAAGACGCCTCATAAATGGAAAAAAGGAATCATTGTTAAGATCCCAAAAAGGGCAATCTTAGAGATTGTAACAATTGGAGAGGCGTGACACTTTTGTCAGTTGCCTCAAAATTATTCTGTAAAATCATCCTAAATAGAATAAAGGATTCAATAGATACAGTAATGCGTGAAGAACAGGCTGGGTTTAGAAAAGGGAGAAGCTGTCTTGACCACATTTTCACTCTACGACTTATATTGGAGGAACACATTGAAAAGCAAAAACCTTTTGTACTTAACTTCATCGACTTCAAAAAAGCATTTGATAGTATTCATAGAGATTCTTTGTGGAAAATTCTGAAGCAATATGGCTTACCATCAAAAATCATAAATATTATCAAAGACATGTATGATGGTTACACATGTGCAGTTCGAACAGAGGAAGGACTGAGCGAATGTTTCCCAATAGAAACTGGGGTTAAACAAGGATGTATTTTATCGCCCTTGTTATTTGGAATTGTTATGGACTTCATAATGAAGAAATGCTGCACTGGTAATAAAGGCATCGAATGGATACAAGGAGACCATTTGGAGGACCTGGACTTTGCTGATGACATAGTTCTCATCAGCAATCAGATAAAAACGATGCAGGAAAACACAAATGAACTATCATCAATAGCCAGCAAAATTGGGCTTGAGGTCAATCATGAAAAGACTAAAGTCATGAAAAGTTTAATTCCAACAAGTGACAAAATATACATGGAAAACAAACCAGTAGAAGAGATCGATCACTTCATCTATCTTGGAAGTCACATTGATCGAGAAGGGGATACGAGCAAAGAAATTAGAATCAGACTGGCTAAAGCAGCAATGTCTTTCAGAAGCCTTGAAAAGTTGTGGAAATCAAAACTCATTAGCACAAACACAAAACTTAGGCTATTCAAATCAAATGTACTATCAACCCTTACATATGCGTGTGAAAGCTGGAAAACAACAAGAGATATAGAAACAAAGTTGAACGCATTCGAAAATAAATGTCTAAGGAAAATACTTGGTATAGAATGGAACGAATTCAAAACAAACGAGGAAATTAGAGAAATCGCCAATCAACCATTAATATCTTCAGTAATAAAGAAAAGACGATGGTCATACGTTGGACATGTGATGAGAAGAGATAATAATCGAATAGCAAAGCAAGCCCTCATATGGGAAACAACAGGTAAAAGAAAAAGAGGAAGACCCAGGGAGACACTGAGAAGAACATTGATGAGAGAGGCAAGAGCAGCAGGAATCGGCTCCCTCAATGAGATAGAACTGCTTGCACAGAACAGAGACAGATGGCGAGATTTGATAAAATATCTTTAAAAGAAAACTGCTAGAACAAAAATTCATATAGGAGAAGGTGTATCTTGGTCTACGCCCTATGGGCCGGTTACGGCTCGAAAGGTCAATAGATAGATAGATAGATAGATATTCATTCCAACATTGTGCTACCAATGATTGGTTATTGGTTATGGAAGGCCCCGGTATCACTGCAAACGAATTAAAATCCATAATGGCTCAACCGCCCGTGCCAGTGGAATCATCCGAATTACTAACTCATCTCCCAAACAAAGAAAGGTAACTGTAGTCCCCATCGTAGCAGTCTCAGCACACGCCAAAAGACATAAGGCGAAACCGAGCAGAAAGTGAACACAGCCAACTGTTCCCTGTCATACGATATCATCATTCATCGTAAACAAGCAGGATATCGAAGCAGGATCAAAACGGATGAGACACACAGCTCACGGTGTGCACAGAGCACTTAACTCAGTAGCTCCTGCAACAAGCCGGACTTGGAATATGAGGAAACTGCAACAAGGAACACTTTTCAGACATAGCCTTCAATGGTTCCTGCCGCCTATCCACCATATACCGGAAGTTAACGTCCTCCCGAAAATGATGATTACCAATGATAAACATGGCTACTTACGCCTAAGCGCACAAAAGAAAGCTTGTCATCACAAAGATACGATGTCTGAGAAAAGTGCTAGGAGTGACCAAACAAGACAGGATTAGAAATCATATTATAAGAGAAAGAGTAGGCATTGAACCAATCCATTGAATTTACCAATCAACGAAAAAAAAAAATTTAATATACAATTTTCAGCCTTTCAAGAAAAACACTCTCTGCAAATTTGAAGATAAAAGACCATACACTCGCTATTGACCAAAACCCAACATATCTTGGCGTCACCATGAATCGCAGAATGACTTGGAAAAATCAGATAGACAGAGCAAGGAAATAAGCCAGAAAACGAACACATATTGTAAAGAAATTGGCAGGAACGGACTGGGGGTAGACAGCAATATTTTGAAAAGACTGTACGTTGAAAGAGTCAGACCAATTCTAGAGTATGGAGTCACAGCCTGGGCTATGACTTCCAAATCACAACTATGCAAAATTAACAGAACACAGAACCAAGCTGTCCGTATTATCACTGGTGCTATGAAATCTACACCTATAAAGACTCTAGAAACAGTAACAGGTTTACAACCCTTAGATGACAGACGGGTCACTAAAGTATTGCAACAAGCGGAGAAATATAGAGGGCTCATTAGCCACCCTTCGCATCCAAAGAATAACTGGTTCCGGAATTGTACGACTAAAGAGGAGCAACTTCGCTGCAATTGCCAATGAACTAACTACTGGAGACCCAGCACTTTCCCAAACAATATCGAAACCCTTGTACCCATCTGATATGTCTCCTCATGGAAAACATAAAATACCAGAACTTATGGAAAATATAACAGGAATCATGAAAAAAACACCCAGTCAGACACAGAAAGAAAACACATAGCAGAAAAACACATACACGATACCTACCCACAGGACTCTTGGTCCCATATATACACAGATGGCTCTGCTACAAATGCCACCAGAAATGGAGGGAGAGGTGTGTTCTTGACGCTGAATAATCAGGACGAGATCACCAAGTCAATAGCTAGTGGAAAATTCTCAGACAACTTTAAAGCAGAAACTGAGGCCATCAGAGATGTTGCAAAACTGGCTACTCAACACAAAAATAACATGCACAATAGATTGGTGATTCTGACTAATGAAGGGTTAAGGCATAAAAATGCGAAGCTGCAGTAAAGCTGAATATAAGGAAAAATTAAAAAATAAAAAATGGTATGTAAGAAGCTTTACGTGACAAGTGGACGACACAGACTAAACAACGTTTCGGCTCAATAGGCCTTCATCAGGAACAAACAAACAAAACACACACACAAAACTGATAACGAAACAACCAAAACAAAAACAATCGAAATGTGTTAAAGAAAACAACAAAAATAAATAAAACTATCCTGTCAAATCCAAAATAAAATCGCAACCAAGTGCGGCTGTCGTGAACGTCGAAAATCGTGCAAAAAAGTGCGTAAATGTACACAGAACCAGAGGAGTTAACACAGGGGTCAGTGTGCAAACACAAAGGAGAAAGAATCGAATAGTAGACTAACAGGTGTAAAAAGACGCTAAGAGTGAGATGTCTGAGAGTGGGGTACAATAAAAATAAATGAGGGGTCAGCGAGACAGAAACAGAACCCCGAGAGGTATGAATGTATCACACTCATACACATAGTTTCTTTTTGGTTGCTCCTTCCCTTTTGCATAGCCTTCTCTACTACACATATTTGGGTTATTTGGTCTACTTACTATGCCATGCTTTTTATAGTTCTTCTCCTCTAGTCCCTTATGAGACACTTCGGTTTTCTCCTCTATAATTTTTTTTCTGTGCTCCTTACCCCTCATTTATTTTTATTGTACCCCACTCTCAGACATCTCACTCTTAGCGTCTTTTTACACCTGTCGGTCTACTATTCGATTCTTTCTCCTTTGTGTTTGCACACTGACCCCTGTGTTAACTCCTCTGGTTCTGTGTACATTTACGCACTTTTTTGCACGATTTTCGACGTTCACGACAGCCACACTTGGTTGCGATTTTATTTTGGATTTGACAGGATAGTTTTATTTATTTTTGTTGTTTTCTTTAACACATTTCGATTGTTTTTGTTTTGGTTGTTTCGTTATCAGTTTTGTGTGTGTGTTTCTTTTGTTTGTTCCTGATGAAGGCCTATTGAGCCGAAACGTTGTTTAGTCTGTGTCGTCCACTTGTCACGTAAAGCTTCTTACATACCATTTTTTTATTTTTTTATTCTGACTAATGCACTGTCAGCTCTAAAAAGTCCAAAGAACAATGAACTAGATGACTTGAAAACAACCCTCGACCAACTATGCAATAACATCCAGAGTAGTCATTCAGTGGATACCATCACACTGTAATATACACGGGAACGAATGCGCAAACAAATTAGCTAAAGAGGGAGAGGATTACCACAAGAGAACCATCCGCACAGTTATGATGAAGCCAAATCCATCCTCAAAAGTCAGTTCCATGAAAAATGAAAACGTGAACACCCAAAGCATAACGAGAGGGACGGTTAGCACGAACTATCAAGGAGGGATCAAGTCATCATACTTCGCCTACGTACTAACCACAATAGAATGAGATATCACATGTTCACCAAATTCAAAATAGGTACAACCAGCCTATGCCACCGTACACTGGACAATATGACAACCAAACATGTTCTACAGGATTGCACCCAGTACACAGACCTGAGAAGAGCAATGTGGTCCACGCCCACCTCCCTGGAAGAAAAACTATATGGGACAATCGAATCGCTTAAACAGACAGCTGCCTTCATGAGAGAGTTTGGAATCCTACTCTGGTTTAGTCTTGATCGCAGAGAGAGGAGAAAGAGAGAGAACCAATCCTTAGCTACATTCAGAAACAAATCAACTAGTTTAACCCATATAGATAGAACCTGTGCCATTCTTTACCATAAAACACATATATCAAAAAGGAAGACCGGAGAAGAGCAAGAGACAGACAGCGTAAGATGGACAGACAACATGAAAGAAACGCTACAATAAGATAATTGACAATAAATGAAGCCACCAAATAAAGGCAAGAAACAGAACCGTTTATGTCCCTCGACACCGGACCTGGTACATGAGGAAGAGAAGACAGAAACAGAAAGACTGCTCGTTTATCTCCGGTTTATAGGGGAGGCTGAAGGAGGGACGTGGGTGTGGGGGGCGTGGGTGGAGGCGGGGGGGGGATAAGCATAGAATATAAAAATCCACGTCTGGGACAGGTCCAGTGAAAGGTCAAACACAAGTGTCCAGTAGAGAGAAGGATTGACATATTGGACAGCGAGGATTTAAACAACCTTGTTCCCTTCAATTACCCATCTAGCTTAGCCATCTAAGCCAGGGCCGCCATTGGAAGTGATCTGTCTTGCTGCTATGGCAGCCTAATTGTTGGGTGTCACAGCTAACTCGTCCTCTTTCTGGAATGTTCCGTCTCGACCGCGTGTTCCTGTAACACCTTTATGGCGGGGTTATCAGAGTGACTGGAGACAAATAATAATCATCATCATCAAGTACCGGCCTGCTGGCGTAGGTGATCATGTCTCTCCACAACTTTCGATCTCGACAGTTATTTATCATTTCTGTTGTTGACCTTCTGCCAAGCCATTCTCTAATACTGTCTAGTATTTTTTTCTCTTTGCTTCCCTCTATCTCTTAGTCCCTCAATTTTTCAAGTTGTTACAATATATTCTAGTTGTTCTCTTCTCATTACATGGCCAAAAAATGATGATTGTTTCTTCCTAAAATTGGAAATTAGCTCTCTTTTTGATTTGATATCTTTCAGAACATTTTCATTACTCTTCTTAGCTGTCCATGGCATTCTCAACATTTTTCTGTAAAACATCATTTCTATAGACTCCAGTGACTTTCTTGTCTGTTGTGCTATTGTCCATGATTCACACCCATATGTTAAGACTGGCTCTATATAACATTTAAGAACTCTTCTACTTGTTTCTATTGTCAAAAATGGATTACATAGTATCTTCCTCATTTTTTGGAAAGCTGCTTTTGCCTGAGCCATTCTGCATTTCACCACTTTTGCACATCCTCCGTCTGAGGTTAACAAAGTTCCCAAATAATAATAAATAAACATTATTCTAGAGGGAAACTTCCGAGGTGATACATCAGCGAAACATTTCAGAGGAGGAGGTGTGTTTACAGCACTCGAAAAAAAATCACAAATAATCAACAGAAAAAAACAAAGAACAAAATATAGTCAAAAACAGGACCGAACCCGTACTCCTTGGCACAGCGTCTTTTCACGAGAAGCCAAATTCCAGAGCACACGGCCAACTTAGCTATCTAAAAAATATAATTATCATTGGTGATGTTTTTCATGCAGGTGTAGACATGACTATAGCATAGTGTTACAATAACAACCCGGAAATAAATTGCGCATCTGTATTTTTCTCTTAAGACAAGTATCTCCTTTGCCAAGTATCTCCTTTGACAAGTATCTCCTTTGCCAAGTATCTCCTTTGCCAAGTATCTCCTTTGACAAGTATCTCCTTCGGACCATCTATTGTTCTTTGTTTTATTTTCTGCTGTTGTTTATTTGTGATTTTTTCCCAGTGTTGTGAACACACCTCCATTTTGTGATTGACGTTCGTACACTTGCTCCGCCAGGAAGATGACAATCAAAGCTTTGGGGCGAGCGGAATTTGATGCTCCGGTAGGGAATGTTGGGCGGTCTAGAAGCTTCACACCAGACGCTCCCAGGTTCGAATCCTGCCACAGGATGACACTTTTTCTCTTCGAATAGTGGCTTGACCCTAGCTCGGTCCCTGGGTAGTGACATCCAATATCTAGTCCTCTCGGATCACGGCGAATTAAACTGGAGGTCATGTCCACTCTGCACATGTTAAATACTCCTTGTCATTTTAAAACCGAAAAGAATAAGCCAAAAGTGGTTAGCCACAGCAATAAAGTGATAGTAAAAATCTACCGAAAAAAAAAAGTTTCAACTATCGACGATAAAAAATTAGAGTACCTCTGAAGTCGGAAAATATCTGCCTGTATGGCGAGGGATACCTGAGCTCACTGATGCGGGTGTGAAATTGGGAAAAGGTGATATTCACGAAAACTCTAGTTCTTCGAAACTTTGCTAGAGATGTCAAGTTGACTCGTGCAAACAAACAAGAACAATGCCCTAGTCCAACGGTCGTCAAACCTGTCCAGTCAATGGAGCCTTAACCCCAAATCATCTGGGCAACATCTTATATCAACAATGTAAAAATAAACACAGCATTTTTAAATATAATTTAACGTCTTAATAATTTAACATGTTATATTGATTGTGGAGGTAAATAAACTAACGGTGTGTTAATAAATGATATATATCAGTGTTATTTTTGTGATTTAAATTGTTAAAACAATAACTGAATCAACTGACATTGTGATATGTGTATCCTGTAACAAAGTCAACGAGAAGAATGATCTTCCTACATTTTCGTTAAGTCTTCGAATCTGACTACAGGTTTGGAAATTGCTAATCTCTTCGTGGAGCTATGGCGATCGTTGGCCACTCTCTCTTGGCGTTGACTGTTACCGGAGTGACCAATATGGAAGGAAAACTTTTTCTTGGTCAGCTTTGATTCTCTGAGCTTACTGTGCCGACAGCAAATCGCCCACTGCGAGCGGTAAAGTTAATGATGGCACGTTTCTCATTGATCAAAACCGCAGTTACAATTTTTATTCTGTACAAGTCGTTTTGATTTTCATTAATACATGTTTCTTGTTTCTTTCCGCGTTCTTTAGTAGATAATTCTCATCGAAATATTCGGAATTCTAATCATGTAGCGCTATGTTCTGTCCAAATTTTGCTCGAGCTTAAGAGAGTCAACATTTCCAAGTTACCGAAAAAAGGATTATCGCAAAATCTGTGGATAATAGAGGAGATGAAAATACTGGGTCCATTAAATGGATGCTGTGTTAGATCACGTGTTGATGTCACAGCTACGGGATGAGCTAAACATGTTTTAACATTTCTAAAACCATCAATAGAGCGACTTACGCAGATGACAGAACCGAGCAAGAAGGTAGTGGGAGGGACAAAATTAGAGCACAAAGGAACTAGTGGCGTCTCGTCACAATAGTTGGGTTAGGCTAATAAAGATTGTATAAAGCTTAATTGAAGGGAGAACCCAACGGTGTCTAATACCACAGTCAGCCTGGGGCTACACAGGAAATGTCGTCACCACTAGCCGCGATAGCTCAGTGGTTAGTAGACTGGACTACAAAGAACAAGAGGAAGGGTTCGATCCCAACCGACGGCTTCCGGTTACACCCAGCCTTAAATGTGTACCGGACTTTTTCTGGGAAAGTAAAGCGGTGCGGGTTAATATCGACCACATTACCCCAAAAATCATGCTCTGAAGGTCTGTAAAAATGATGGTCACTAACACCATATTCCCTATACGTGAAGGGGTACTTTACTTTTTTTTTACTCGTCACCATTGCTCACAGAGACTGACAGACAGCTGTACTTGAGATGGTGCCACCAAGGTCTGTCATGAGACAAGGTGACTTTTGTCAGATGAATGTTCTCTTTGCCTCAAATAAATATTAGGACTAAAGACTATATACGGGCTGTGTACCAGCGACCGAAACATGCCCAGTAGTTCCTTTACGGGGAGAATTGCCTGTATAAGGTGTCACTGCCTGTTTTAGCAGGAACTCTCACACAAGATGGATGTGTCGACATAAGGTGTCACTGTGTGTTCTAACAGGAACTGTCGCACAAGATGGATGTGTCGGCATAAGGTGTCACTGTGTGTTCTAACAGGAACTGTCACACAAGATGGATGTGTCGACATAAGGTGCCACTGTGTGTTCTAACAGGAACTGTCACACAAGATGGATGCGTCGGCATAAGGTGCCACTGTGTGTTCTAACAGGAACTGTCACACAAGATGGATGCGTCGACATAAGGTGCCACTGTGTGTTCTAACAGGAACTGTCACACAAGATGGATGTGTCGGCATAAGGTGCCACTGTGTGTTCTAACAGGAACTGTCACACAAGATGGATGCGTCGGCATAAGGTGTCACTGTGTGTTCTAACAGGAACTGTCACACAAGATGGATGTGTCGGCATAAGGTGTCACTGTGTGTTCTAACAGGAACTGTCACACAAGATGGATGTGTCGACATAAGGTGTCACTGTGTGTTCTAACAGGAACTGTCACACAAGATGGATGTGTCGACATAAGGTGTCACTGTGTGTTCTAACAGGAACTGTCACACAAGATGGATGTGTCGGCATAAGGTGTCACTGTGTGTTCTAACAGGAACTGTCACACAAGATGGATGTGTCGACATAAGGTGTCACTGTGTGTTCTAACATGAACTGTCACACAAGATGGATGTGTCGACATAAGGTGTCACTGTGTATTCTAACAGGAACTGTCACACAAGATGGATGTGTCGGCATAACAAAGGGAGAAGACCTAACCTTTTATGCAGGTCATATACCCCAATGGTTGCAAATTTCTACAAAGCAATGACCCAATGCATACATCTCGTCACTCCGTGGTTGCAAGTGGAGAAGTGACAGTGGCCAGGCAACAGCCTCAGCTTAAACCAAAACGTGTAGACTCGAGAATCATTTATTTTAAAAAAGGATTGAACTCTGAAACAGTGAATAATGAAAGACGGTGGCTGAAAAATACTGCGACAGTCTGATTTACAATTTTACCTTCCAGCATTTGTGGGAATTATATCTCGCAGCACCCTGGCTTACCTTACTGAAGAAGACAACATTACATTGTACTGAAACCACTGTCAGAAGATGGCGGAGATACGTGACCTTAAGTGTCTTGAGGCGGTTGGTAGTTACTTTCTCAACAGTGTGGTCATATACTATTGTCTTGTGCCGGATGTTTATTTACTGGGCAGCTACTCAGGTGACTGATTTTGCCACTATTGTATGTACAGATCCGACAACAGGGTGCACATGATGAGCATTTACAATATAAAAAAAAAACAGTAAAGTACCCCCGTCACGCCAAGTGGCGTATAGGAAATATGGTGTTAGTGACCATACATTTTTCCGACCCTCAGCACATGATTTTTGGAGTAATGTGGTCGATATTACGCCCGTGCCGCTTTACTTTCCCAGAAAAAAATCCGGCGCCCATGCATCAGAACAGGGCACAGTCGACTGCACAGCCACATGTATACAAAATTCAAGATTTACACCTCAACCACATGTACATGTGGACAGCTGCCACAGACTGCTGAATACATACATCAAGACTGTATTGAATATCGTCATCATCATCATCAAGTACCGTGCCTGCTGGCGTAGGTGATCATTTCTCTCCACAATTTTCGATCTCGACCGTTATTTATCATTTCTGTAGTTGAGCTACTGCTAAGCCATTCTCTTAAGCTGTCTGTTATGTTTTCTCTTTCCTTCCCTCTATCTCTTCGTCCCTATATTTTCCCAGTTGTTACAATATATCCCAGCTGTTCCCTTCTCATTACATGGCCAAAAACTGATGATTGTTTCTTCCTAATATTGGAAATTAGCTTTCTCTTTGCTTTTGCCTCTTTCAGCACGTTTTCATACTCTTCTTAGCTGTCCACGGTATTCTCAACATTCTTCTGTAAAACCACATTTCTACAGCCTCCAGTGATAGAATTGTCTGTTGTCCCATTGTCCATGATTCACATCCACATGTTAAGACTGGCTCTACATAACATTTAATAACTGTTTTTCTTGTTTCTATTGTCAAAGTTGGACTACACAGTATCTCCTCATCTTTTGGAAAGCTGCTTTTGCCTGCGCCATTCTGCATCTCACCTCTTTTGTACATCTACCATCTGATCTTAACATTACAGTACTGAATATAGTAGACCGAGGAAAATCCAATGAGTTTTTGAGTAAATCGATTGGCCCATTGATACAACACTACAGACAAAACTATATGGGCCCCTGCAAGAATTACAAAAGACAATAAATTTTATACTGGGAACGACATTGCAAATATAGACAATACTTCAGCCGAACGAAAGATAGATACGCTCATGATGCATGTTTCTTTATCAACTTATTGTATCTTATGTTTGTTAATATTAATTATTTTCTCCATATATCTTGTTACTTGTGTATTTTGCAACATAATCCTCTATATTTTATTATTTCTCTGTATATAATTATCTCTTCCTCACTCCTATTTCATCAATCTCTGTCTTTCTCTTCTCTTTCTATTTATGTCTCCATTAGATATAAATATCTCACTTTCCCTCAATCCACAGAGAGCATCTCGACTGAAGTAAACGACAAATTATTTTCTATTTCTCATCCGACAAAATAAACTCCGGGAAAAATGTCGATAAACTTGGCTGCTAGTGAAGTAAAGACGGCCATTTTATGGCTTCTAATATTTATTGCTCGCTTGATTACGGGCCCTTCCCGCTTGGGGTCGCCACACACTCCTGGCCTCATTATCCCACCAGGGAGATTATTCTCTGGGCAGTCATAAACCACCCAATTGATGGCGAGCAATCGATTTCTGAGCGGCGTAAATGGACACTAGATGGTGTTTTGTGGCTGTTTTCATTGCTGAATCGGAGAATAAATATCTGAATAGCGAATGTTGCTTACACCTTGGGTGTACAATCACAGGCAACTGTGTCGCTAGGGTCAGCAAGAGAATTAGATCTGGTAAGCATTCTTTCACAATTACCAGGAATATTCCAATATTAGAACATTGACTAAGAAGAAAAGAAGGCGAAAAGTCAAGCTGGCGCTGAGGCTCGAGGCATGTAACTGAAAGCATCGTCGTTCGAATCCGCTTAGTTTTATGAGCTGTAAGTAAAAGGTCAAGTGCGAGACTTGAACCGGCGTCTTAGCACGCGAGTTTCCACCCATATGTGCTCGGCCGCCTATCCAGAGATGTTCGGAGACTTCTGTATAGTGTCGCCTCAAGCATTGAAACTCAGATGCGAGGCGACATTCCTCACTTTCCCAGGGTAATACCCCGGTACCAATTTTCTGCCAACCGTGGGGGTATTTTTTTTTTCAACCAGGAGAAGAATTCACATTGCTCCAAGTGGGAATCGAACACGGGTTGTCCGAACGTCGGTAGTCCAGTCGGGTGGTTTTCCCAACTAGGCTACCGAGGCCCCCATGAGCTGTGCCTGTTTGAATGAGAAAAGCTATAGAAAATCGTGGATAAAGGGATAACAAGGCATTAAGATGCATGGAGATGTGAGGCTGCTATAAAAGCTGATGACAGTAATTACAATTTTTTTTTAATTTAAAAAGAAGGAAAAAGTGGTATGGTAACAGCTTTATGTAGGTGAGAAAAAAATTAGTGTTGTTGTTTGTTGTTCCTGCTCAAGGTCTTTTGGCCGAAACGTCGTTCTACTTTTGTTTTGTTTTTCACTTACGTAAAGCTGTTACTATACCACTTTTTCCTTTTTCTTTAAATTTTCATTCTAGAAAATCGTCTTTCTCTCTGGATTTCACGCAATGGCTACCATGGGAATGGATTGGCCTCTTGAAACTTTAAACGTCTTTAAAATGGCGTTAACTGGTTGTAGATGCGTTGTGTTGTAGAAATTACGATATCTGTGCCTTTCGTCCCGTAACATCCGATGTCCGCGTAGCACTTTCGGGA
Source organism: Megaustenia siamemsis (assembly GCA_032433765.1). Classification (NCBI taxonomy): domain Eukaryota; kingdom Metazoa; phylum Mollusca; class Gastropoda; order Stylommatophora; family Ariophantidae; genus Megaustenia; species Megaustenia siamemsis. The sequence continues at coordinate 33,616,756 of JAVIAB010000145.1, read as the reverse complement.
ATGGGTTTTCGATCCCTACTCACTTGACTAGAGTAAACTAGCTAATCTGTTTCTAGAGACACTATGAAGAGACTTGTGAGCTGGTTATCCTTTCAGAGATTCACATGGCAGGGGTGATCTCAGCGCTTACAGAGTCTTGTTCTATGTCCGATGTGGATAATCCGACGACTGTCTTTCATATGTTCGGATTTGGAGACAAAAGCGTGTCCTAACATCATCAAGCGCTACATATAAAAAAAAAAAAAAGAATAGGACGATCAATATTTTTGGGAGGACGTGAACTTCCGGTCAATATGGCGGATAGGCGGCAAGAACCATTATAGTCTGTCTGAAAAGTGTTCCTTGTTGCAGTTTCCTCATATTCCATGTCCGGCTTGCTGCAGGAGCAACTGAGTTTAGTACTCTGTGCATACAGTGAGCTGTGCATTTCATCAGTTTTGATCATATTTCGATATTTCAATTGCTTGCGATAAATTACGATATCGTATGAAGTGGAACAGATGGTTGTGTTCACTTTCTGTGCGGTTTGGCCTAATATCTTTTGGCGTGTGCTGAGACTGCAATGATGGACAGCAGCTACCTTCCTTTTTTGGCGGGGGGGAGATGATACATTAACTCGGATGATTCCACTGGCACGAGCGGTTGAGCAATTATGGACTTTAACTCGTTTGCAGTAATTCCGAGGCCTTCCATAACCGTAACCATAACCGCGTAGAGATGGAGTCGGATCTGGATGGTTCTTGTTCCCCAATCATGGCGCAAGTTATTAGCTATGACGACGCTAGTGGTCTGCCTCTGGCAGAGTTATAGATTGGCATTATAATCACGGAAAGCGAAAGTAAAGACCTTAGCGAAATGACAGATCGCATGTACAGTAACCAGAATTATTACAACTGCACTGTTATAAAAGTAATATTGGAAGGGAAAATATGGAAAATACAAGGTAAAAGAGACAGAGGTAGACTAAGACTAACATGGACGAGTAACATCAAAAGATGGACAAGTCAGCCTATGACAATCTGCACCATCAAAACAAGAGACAGAGTGAAATGGCGCTCCATGGTAGCCAACCTTCGATGTGGAGACGGCACTCAATGATGATGATGATGCACTGTTATAGTAAGTAGTGTGGCACTTGGATGCCCTGGATGCACAGACGCGTGACAGCAACAGGGCTGAAAGCTGCCAGCGACTCATAGCTGATAGATTGCGGCATGGCTGATGAACCGAATCTATAAAGGGACGTACTACAATTCCTAACCTTGGGAAACTGTATCAATCTGTATATTCCTAACCATGGGAAACTGTATCAATCTGTATATTCCTAACCTTGGGAAACTGTATCAATCTGTATATTCCTAACCTTGGGAAACTGTATCAATCTGTATATTCCTAACCCTGGGAAACTGTATCAATCTGTATATTCCTAACCTTGGGAAACTGTATCAATCTGTATATTTCTAACCTTGGGAAACTGTATCAATCTGTATATTCCTAACCTCGGGAAACTGTATCAATCTGTATATTCCTAACCTTGGCAAATTGTATCAATCTGTATATTCCTAACCTTGGGAAACTGTATCAATCTGTATATTCCTAACCTTGGGAAACTGTATCAATCTGTATATTCCTAACCTTGGGAAACTGTATCAATCTGTATATTCCTAACCTTGGGAAACTGTATCAATCTGTATATTCCTAACCTTGGGAAACTGTATCAATCTGTATATTTCTAACCTTGGGAAACTGTATCAATCTGTATATTCCTAACCTTGGGAAACTGTATCAATCTGTATATTCCTAACCTTGGGAAACTGTATCAATCTGTATATTCCTAACCTTGGGAAACTGTATCAATATGTATATTTCTAACCTTGGGAAACTGTATCAATCTGTATATTCCTAACCTTGGGAAACTGTATCAATCTGTATATTTCTAACCTTGGGAAACTGTATCAATCTGTATATTCCTAACCTTGGGAAACTGTATCAATCTGTATATTTCTAACCTTAGGGAAACTGCATCAATCTGTATATTTCTAACCTTGGGAAACTGTATCAATCTGTATATTTCTAACCTTGGGAAACTGTATCAATCTGTATATTTATAACCTTAGGGAAACTGTATCAATCTGTATATTCCTAACCTTGGTGGACTGGTTGGTCTCGAGGCAAGACGCCGGCCTCTGGACAGAGAGATTGTGGGTTCAAAAATACCGGCTACACCGGTTGGGATTTTTATTTATGATTTCTCTCTGCGGCAAGCACCCCTGGTCTCAACTGCGAGGCCCGGCTTGAAACGACAATTACTCATCGACGGAAAAAATATGAGTACCTCCGAAGTCGGAGATATCTGCCCGTGCGGCGAGGGACCCCTGTGCACACGGCTGCCAGGGAAAAATGGATTAACACACAAAATTCAGTTCCTAGTCTCTAGGGACTTCGTCAGAGGTGAAAGCTGGCGAACGAAAAATAAAAAAAATCCCTAACCCTCTTTTTTCTTCTCCTTTTCTCTTTTCACTGATACCTATATAATAATAGCAGCAGTGGGAGAAACAGGAATGCAGTGGCTGCACAGAATATTTAATGCAGCATGGCACAACAACAAGCCCCAGAAGACTGGCAACAGGCAATCATCATACCAATATGGAAAAAGAAAGGTAGCAAAAGCGACTGCAGTCAATATAGAGGTATATCTCTTCTCAGCCATGTAGGAAAGCTATACGCCAAAATCTTGGAAAAAAGGCTGAGACCAATAATAGAACTACAGTTAAGCGATTCTCAAATGGGGTTCCGAAAAAACAGAAGATGCACCGACGCACTATTCACACTAAAACAGCTTGCAGAAAAAACGTCAGAACACAATCAAAAGTTATACATAGCCTTCATTGACCAGGAAAAAGCATTCGACAGAGTAAACAGAGAACAACTGTGGTAGATACTAACAACATACGCAGTAAGCCAACATCTAATCAACCTTATTAAAAGTCTCTAAGTCAACAGCAGCTGCAGGGTCAGAACAGCAGCAGGCTACACAGACCACTTCGAAGTTAGATCAGGTGTAAGACAAGGGTGCGTACTATCCCCCCTACTGTTTATTACATAGATGGACCATATATGCAAGCAAGCCAACCCATCAGAGACAGTGGAGATCAACGAGCTTCTATTTGCAGACGATCAGGCACTAATACATGAAACAATAGAAGACCTACAAGAACACTTAAACAAACTCAACATCTCAGGCACAAAGTACAACATGAAAATCAACATCAACAAAACGGAAGTCATGAATGTCGCCAAAAATAAACAGAACATCAACATAACTATAGAAGGCAGACAACTAAAACAAGTAGAGGAATTCAAATACCTAGGAAGTCTAATGACAAACGATAATTCCCAAACAGCAGAGATAGAATCAAGATGCAACAAAGCTTGTCAAATCATCGGACAGTTATCACCACTATTGTCCAACAAGGAAATAACTCTGGAGGCAAAACGGGCACTATACAATACAATCTTCATCCCAACGTTGTGCTACCAATGCCAGATCTGGACCCTAGATGCAAGAACAATAAGAAAAATAACTTCTACAGAGATTAAATGTGTTAGACGAATGACAGGAAACAGTCTGAGAGATAAGATCAGAAATGAAGAGCTGAGAAAAAAGCTAGGAATAACCCCCGCCATAGAATATATAAAGAAACAACAGATAAAATGGTTTGGCCACGTGACAAGGCAGAAAGAACAAAACACAGCACAACGAGCCTTCAACAAACGTTGTGAGAACACCAGACCCAAGGGTCGACCACGACAAAGATGGGTCGATGGAATATTAGAAGCACTAGGAAACATAACAGCAGCAGAGGCGAACAGAAGAGCAAAAGACCGCAAATTATATCTCCCCTCGACGCTGAAAGGCAGATCAGGAAGGAAAGAGGAAAAAAGAAGAAGAAGACTTATACCTAAAATGTGTCGTGGTTTATATCATTTGTCGTTTTTGAGCTGCTCGAACTGCCTGAATTAGTGATCTTCCTTTGTTGTTACATGTCTCTGTTACTGCATCCATCCATCTTCTTGTGGGTCTTCCTCTTGGTCTTTTTCCATGCATCTCGAGAAGAACGCCCTTGATGGTGATTGGTGAGGATTCATTCTGAACAGGTGGCCAAACCATTTAAGTTGTTGTTGTTTGAAATCCTAACCTTGATTTCCTAAATAAGCTCTGGTCTTTTTGAGACTTGAGATATCAACCTATAGCTAAACATCTTCCTTGAAATAATCTTCTGGACAATCCTTGACTTTATCACTAAATGTTTCTCTAATCTCTCAAGCCAAGTCCTCAACTGTAATGTTCTCAATGTTTCGTTTTCTTCTCTCCGGATCTAATGTATTCCTGACTGTCCTATCTCATCTTACTCTAATCTGATAGTCCTATATCATCCAACTCTAATCTGATTGTCCTATCTTATCTCACTCTAATCTGACTGTCCTATCTCACCTAACTCTAATCTGATTGTCCTATCTCATCTAACTATAATCTGATTGTCCGATCTTATCTCACTCTAATCTGACTGTCCTATCTCACCTAACTCTAATCTGATTGTCCTATCTCATCTAACTCTAATCTGATTGTCCTATCTCATCTAACTCTAATCTGATTGTCCTATCTCATCTAACTCTAATCTGATTGTCCTATCTCATCTAACTCAAATCTGATTGTCCTCCCGAGAGCTAACTACCGTTTCTTTTAAAGCCTAGACAATCTCCACTCTCGCCATCTTTGTTTCTACCTCTCTGCCATCTTTCTTTCTTCCTCTCCACCATCCTTGTTTCTGCCTCTCCACCATCTTTCCTTCTGCCTCTCCGCCATCTTTGTTTCTTCCTCTCCACCATCTTTGTTTCTGCCTCTCCGCCATCTTTTTTTCTGCCTCTCCGCCATCTTTGTTTCTACCTCTCCGCCATCTTTCTTTCTGCCTCTCCACCATCTTTGTTTCTGCCTCTCCACCAAGTTTGTTTCTTCCTCTCCGCCATCTTTGTTTCTTCCTCTCCGCCATCTTTGTTTCTTTCTCTCCGCCATCTTTGTTTCTGCCTCTCCACCAAGTTTGTTTCTTCCTCTCCACTATCTTTGTTTCTGCCTCTCCACCAAGTTTGTTTCTTCCTCTCCGCCATCTTTGTTTCTTCCTCTCCGCCATCTTTGTTTCTACCTCTCCGCCATCTTTCTTTCTGCCTCTCCACCAAGTTTGTTTCTTCCTCTCCGCCATCTTTGTTTCTTCCTCTCCGCCATTATTCTTTCTGCCTCTCCACCATCTTTGTTTCTTCCTCTCCGCCATCTTTGTTTCTGCCTTTGAGCCATCTTCCTTTAATCACATACAAAATGTTTCACTTCTGACGTCCAAACCAAATTTGGGTGGCTTAAGAGTTATGTAACTTATATCTGGCCGTCGAGAGATCATCTTACCTGTTTGCTGGTACACTGCAAACAACAACATAACGCATATTTAGCGTCCTTTTAATAGCGAACGATGAAAAGGAGCAGTTGTCGAGTGAAAACCAGAAAAAAAGAACATGAGTATAGTTGTGGATTAATTTACCTACCGCGATTTATATACACAAGTGACTTCCGCAGGATTTACGTGCGGAGAGGGCACATTACTTCAACCATTAAAAATAAAGTGAAATATAAAAGAGGTCTCAATCTTAGATGGTGACTTTTATTTGCCACGAATAGGTCCTGAGTAATAAAACGTGCCCCGGCATTGCTTTATATCTGGGCCCAGTTAATTAAACTGTCGACCACCGGAGCCCATCTTTGTGACCTGGCGGATACATTTGGCGACAAAAAGGTGGTAGAGTTACCGCACTTGCTGAAAACTGACTGGTGGAATGGGAATGCCCAGACGACCACCTCTGGCTCGGGCCCATTCACTCGTCTTGATGCTTGCCATTTAATGTCAGGAACACAACTGTATCTACTGGTCGTTTCGACTTTCGCTGTGTGGCCGGAACTTCCGGAGTGTCCTGTCATGTAGGAAGTGGTGTCTTACACGAGGCTACAACGGATTGGGTGGGGGAGGGGTATTTGTAACTGTCAACACGGATGAAAAGTTATAGCCACAAAAATGAAGTTCTATCTGAGAAGTGAGAATAGTTGCATTGTGAACCACTGAGCTTTACTCTATCTCTACGGCATTTATCATCACAATCTTGGTTGGAGTCTGATGAAGGAGGGGTGGGGTGAGTATCATTAATAGTCGAGACTAAAGACTAACTATTTTTGGGCCATGTAATGAGAAGAGAACAACTGGAATATATTGTAACAACTGGAAAAATGAGGGACGAAGAGGTAGAGAGAAGCAGAGAGAAAAAATACCAGACTGCTTAAGAGAATGGCTTGGCAGAAGGTCAACAACAGAAATAACTGTCGAGATCGAAAGTTGTGGAGATACATGATCACCTACGCCAGCAGGCCCGGTACTTGATGATGAAAGACTAACTGTGCAACGCAGTCACCTCCAGATGTTCGTGTCTGAGTTGTCAATCCTTAGTTTGCCAAGCGAATTATATTGCCCAGTTTTTTTTTTCTTGCATTTTGCGATTAAGAGCATGACTTGTGGCTATTGTGAAGAAGTGCAAAATGAATATTTAGTTTGGCCATGTATCTCGATCGATCGACGGGGCTAACAAAGATCAGATTGTAAGGAATCATGGGAGGAAAGGAGCTTGAAGGTGAGGTAGACAGAGATATAGATGAGAAAATAATATCAACAGTCTCGACTTTGTAGAATCCTAAAGAATGACTGCAGATAGAGACAGGGAGAAGGTTGACTACGTCTGTCAATGGTGGCTCAACGACATCCGTGGTTATTGGAGGTAAATGAAGAAGAAGAAGTATAGAGCATTGCCTTCGTCAATGAGTTTTTCTTCAGATTCTCTGTCAGTAGTTACAACAGTGAGAAATCACGAGAACAACAGTGAAAAACCACGAGAACAACAGTGAGAAACCACGAGAACAACAGTGAGAAACCACGAGAACAACAGTGAGAAACCACGAGAACAACAGTGAGAAACCACGAGAACAAAGACCTAAACGATCTAAGAGAAACACTCTACAAGATGCGACAGCAACGGAGAAGAACTATCATCCAGTGGGTCCCATCTGCCTGCAACATAGTTCTGGAAACGATGAGGCAGACAAGTTGGCAATGGAAGTTGACATACTACACCAATCCGACACAGGTACAACTTATAAGGAATGAAAGAAGTTTGTCAGGAACAAATATATAAACAAAGAGAATATAGAACACCAGAGCTACCAGGACAATTATACCTACAACCAGTTCATTACAGAAGAATATATTCCAATTATTAGACTTGGAACAAGCTCAACAGGCTGAAATACCATCTTTTCAACATCTTAACTCTTTCCATACGTTCCTACGCACTGTGCGTCACGCCGATTTATGCCACGTACGTTCAACCGCATAGTGAGTCACTCTCAATTTTATTATTGTGAACCGTCATCAAACCGTATTTATTTTACACGTCTTGTATCATCTTAGTATTGGTGAAATCTAATACCTTGTTCAATTATCTAAAAATCCATATATAATATGTTATATGTTAGAAAAATATAATTATGTAGATTGATTCTTAAAACCATGCAAAATATTGTCTCTGAAATCTCTTCCGTTGCATTGATAAAAAGCTTCCGTATGGTAAGAGTTAAGAATTCGTGTTAACCAAATAAGAATTAGCAACCAAACAGGACAACTCCAATATATAAAACAAGGAGTCAGACAAGGCTGGAGTTCTGTCGCAGGATTTGTTTTCACTTAACAGCGAATATATTATAATATAAATAGTAGACTAAAAAGTAATCGCAGTCAACGGTCACAAACTAAACAATTTGCGATATGCGGGTGATACAGTCTTAATAGCAGAGACAGAAAATGAATCACAAGAAGAGATAAACACAATAATAAAAGAAAGCAACAAGAAAGGTCTAAGTCTGGATGGTAAGAAAACATGGTCAAATATAAGAAACGATCATCACCATCATTTAGCATACAAATAAACAGTAAAAATCTAAAACAAGTGCAACGCATCAAATACTTGGGCACAATAATAACATCAGATGGAACATTTGCCGCTATTGTACTGAACATTTGCCGCTATTGTACTGAACATTTGCCGCTATTGTACTGAACACTTGCTGCTATTGTACTGAACACTTGCCGCTATTGTACTGAACACTTGCCGCTATTGTACTGAACACTTGCTGCTATTGTACTGAACATTTGCCGCTATTGTACTGAACATTTGCCGCTATTGTACTGAACACTTGCTGCTATTGTACTGAACACTTGCTGCTATTGTACTGAACACTTGCCGCTATTGTACTGAACACTTGCTGCTATTGTACTGAACATTTGCCGCTATTGTACTGAACACTTGCCGCTATTGTACTGAACATTTGCTGCTATTGTACTGAACATTTGCCGCTATTGTACTGAACATTTGCCGCTATTGTACTGAACACTTGCCGCTATTGTACTGAACACTTGCCGCTATTGTACTGAACATTTGCCGCTATTGATTGTACTGAACATTTGCTGCTATTGTACTGAACATTTGCTGCTATTGTACTGAACACTTGCCGCTATTGTACTGAACACTTGCTGCTATTGTACTGAACATTTGCTGCTATTGTACTGAACATTTGCTGCTATTGTACTGAACATTTGCTGCTATTGTACTGAACATTTGCTGCTATTGTACTGAACACTTGCTGCTATTGTACTGAACATTTGCTGCTATTGATTGTACTGAACATTTGCTGCTATTGTACTGAACATTTGCTGCTATTGTACTGAACACTTGCCGCTATTGTACTGAACACTTGCTGCTATTGTACTGAACATTTGCTGCTATTGTACTGAACATTTGCTGCTATTGTACTGAACATTTGCTGCTATTGTACTGAACACTTGCTGCTATTGTACTGAACACTTGCTGCTATTGTACTGAACATTTGCTGCTATTGTACTGAACATTTGCTGCTATTGTACTGAACATTTGCTGCTATTGTACTGAACATTTGCTGCTATTGTACTGAACACTTGCTGCTATTGTACTGAACACTTGCCGCTATTGTACTGAACACTTGCTGCTATTGTACTGAACATTTGCTGCTATTGTACTGAACACTTGCCGCTATTGTACTGAACACTTGCCGCTATTGTACTGAACATTTGCTGCTATTGTACTGAACACTTGCCGCTATTGTACTGAACACTTGCTGCTATTGTACTGAACACTTGCCGCTATTGTACTGAACACTTGCCGCTATTGTACTGAACACTTGCCGCTATTGTACTGAACATTTGCCGCTATTGATTGTACTGAACATTTGCTGCTATTGTACTGAACATTTGCCGCTATTGTACTGAACATTTGCCGCTATTGTACTGAACACTTGCTGCTATTGTACTGAACATTTGCCGCTATTGTACTGAACACTTGCCGCTATTGTACTGAACACTTGCCGCTATTGTACTGAACATTTGCCGCTATTGATTGTACTGAACATTTGCTGCTATTGTACTGAACATTTGCCGCTATTGTACTGAACATTTGCCGCTATTGTACTGAACACTTGCTGCTATTGTACTGAACATTTGCCGTTATTGTACTGAACACTTGCCGCTATTGTACTGAACACTTGCCGCTATTGTACTGAACACTTGCTGCTATTGTACTGAACATTTGCCGCTATTGTACTGAACACTTGCTGCTATTGTACTGAACATTTGCCGCTATTGTACTGAACACTTGCCGCTATTGTACTGAACACTTGCTGCTATTGTACTGAACACTTGCCGCTATTGTACTGAACACTTGCCGCTATTGTACTGAACATTTGCTGCTATTGTACTGAACATTTGCCGCTATTGTACTGAACACTTGCCGCTATTGTACTGAACATTTGCTGCTATTGTACTGAACACTTGCCGCTATTGTACTGAACATTTGCTGCTATTGTACTGAACACTTGCCGCTATTGTACTGAACATTTGCTGCTATTGTACTGAACATTTGCTGCTATTGTACTGAACATTTGCTGCTATTGTACTGAACATTTGCTGCTATTGTACTGAACATTTGCTGCTATTGTACTGAACATTTGCTGCTATTGTACTGAACATTTGCCGCTATTGTACTGAACATTTGCCGCTATTGTACTGAACATTTGCCGCTATTGTACTGAACATTTGCTGCTATTGTACTGAACATTTGCTGCTATTGTACTGAACATTTGCCGCTATTGTACTGAACACTTGCTGCTATTGTACTCAACACTTGCCGCTATTGTACTGAACACTTGCCGCTATTGTACTGAACATTTGCCGCTATTGTACTGAACACTTGCCGCTATTGTACTGAACATTTGCCGCTATTGTACTGAACACTTGCTGCTATTGTACTCAACACTTGCTGCTATTGTACTCAACACTTGCCGCTATTGTACTGAACACTTGCCGCTATTGTACTGAACACTTGCCGCTATTGTACTGAACATTTGCTGCTATTGTACTGAACACTTGCCGCTATTGTACTGAACATTTGCCGCTATTGTACTGAACACTTGCCGCTATTGTACTGAACACTTGCCGCTATTGTACTGAACACTTGCCGCTATTGTACTGAACACTTGCCGCTATTGTACTGAACACTTGCCGCTATTGTACTGAACATTTGCCGCTATTGTACTGAACATTTGCCGTTATTGTACTGAACATTTGCCGTTATTGTACTGAACATTTGCCGTTATTGTACTGAACATTTGCCGTTATTGTACTGAACATTTGCCGCTATTGTACTGAACATTTGCCGTTATTGTACTGAACATTTGCCGTTATTGTACTGAACATTTGCCGTTATTGTACTGAACATTTGCCGTTATTGTACTGAACATTTGCCGTTATTGTACTGAACATTTGCCGTTATTGTACTGAACATTTGCCGTTATTGTACTGAACATTTGCCGTTATTGTACTGAACATTTGCCGTTATTGTACTGAACATTTGCCGTTATTGTACTGAACATTTGCCGCTATTGTACTGAACACTTGCCGCTATTGTACTGAACACTTGCCGCTATTGTACTGAACACTTGCCGCTATTGTACTGAACATTTGCCGCTATTGTACTGAACATTTGCCGTTATTGTACTGAACATTTGCCGTTATTGTACTGAACACTTGCCGTTATTGTACTGAACATTTGCCGTTATTGTACTGAACACTTGCCGCTATTGTACTGAACATTTGCCGTTATTGTACTGAACATTTGCCGTTATTGTACTGAACACTTGCCGTTATTGTACTGAACATTTGCCGTTATTGTACTGAACACTTGCCGCTATTGTACTGAACATTTGCCGCTATTGTACTGAACATTTGCCGCTATTGTACTGAACATTTGCCGCTATTGTACTGAACATTTGCCGTTATTGTACTGAACATTTGCCGTTATTGTACTGAACACTTGCCGTTATTGTACTGAACATTTGCCGCTATTGTACTGAACATTTGCCGTTATTGTACTGAACATTTGCTGCTATTGTACTGAACATTTGCTGCTATTGTACTGAACATTTGCTGCTATTGTACTGAACATTTGCCGCTATTGTACTGAACATTTGCCGCTATTGTACTGAACATTTGCCGCTATTGTACTGAACATTTGCCGTTATTGTACTGAACATTTGCTGCTATTGTACTGAACATTTGCCGCTATTGTACTGAACATTTGCTGCTATTGTACTGAACATTTGCCGTTATTGTACTGAACATTTACCGTTATTGTACTGAACATTTGCTGCTATTGTACTGAACATTTGCCGCTATTGTACTGAACATTTGCCGTTATTGTACTGAACATTTGCTGCTATTGTACTGAACATTTGCCGCTATTGTACTGAACATTTGCCGTTATTGTACTGAACACTTGCTGCTATTGTACTGAACATTTGCCGTTATTGTACTGAACATTTGCCGTTATTGTACTGAACACTTGCTGCTATTGTACTGAACATTTGCCGCTATTGTACTGAACATTTGCCGTTATTGTACTGAACATTTGCCGCTATTGTACTGAACATTTGCCGTTATTGTACTGAACATTTGCCGCTATTGTACTGAACATTTGCCGCTATTGTACTGAACATTTGCCGCTATTGTACTGAACATTTGCTGCTATTGTACTGAACATTTGCCGTTATTGTACTGAACATTTGCTGCTATTGTACTGAACATTTGCTGCTATTAAACTGAACATTTGCTGCTATTGTACTGAACACTTGCCGCTATTGTACTGAACATTTGCTGCTATTGTACTGAACATTTGACGCTATTGTACTGAACAATTGCGGTTATTGTACTGAACATTTGCCGCTATTGTACTGAACATTTGACGCTATTGTACTGAACATTTGCTGCTATTGTACTGAACATTTGCCGTTATTGTACTGAACATTTGCTGCTATTGTACTGAACATTTGCTGCTATTGTACTGAACAATTGCCGTTATTGTACTGAACATTTGCTGCTATTGTACTGAACATTTGACGCTATTGTACTGAACATTTGCCGTTATTGTACTGAACATTTGCCGCTATTGTACTGAACATTTGCCGCTATTGTACTGAACATTTGCCGCTATTGTACTGAACATTTGCTGCTATTGTACTGAACATTTGCCGTTATTGTACTGAACATTTGCTGCTATTGTACTGAACATTTGCTGCTATTAAACTGAACATTTGCCGCTATTGTACTGAACACTTGCCGCTATTGTACTGAACATTTGCTGCTATTGTACTGAACATTTGCCGCTATTGTACTGAACACTTGCCGCTATTGTACTGAACACTTGCCGCTATTGTACTGAACATTTGCTGCTATTGTACTGAACATTTGCCGCTATTGTACTGAACACTTGCCGTTATTGTACTGAACATTTGCTGCTATTGTACTGAACAATTGCCGCTATTGTACTGAACATTTGACGCTATTGTACTGAACATTTGACGCTATTTTACTGAACAATTGCCGCTATTGTACTGAACACTTGCTGCTATTGTACTGAACAATTGCCGCTATTGTACTGAACATTTGCTGCTATTGTACTGAACATTTGACGCTATTGTACTGAACACTTGCCGCTATTGTACTGAACATTTGCCGCTATTGTACTGAACAATTGCCGTTATTGTACTGAACATTTGCTGCTATTGTACTGAACATTTGCCGCTATTGTACTGAACAATTGCCGCTATTGTACTGAACAATTGCCGTTATTGTACTGAACACTTGCTGCTATTGTACTGAACATTTGCCGCTATTGTACTGAACACTTGCCGCTATTGTACTGAACACTTGCCGCTATAGGGAGCCGCGATAGCTCAGTGGTTAGTGAACTGGACTACCACGGACAAGGGGTAGGGTTCGATCCCAACTAACGGCTTCCGGGTTCACCCAGCCTAAAATGGGTACCGGATTTTTTTCTGGGAAAGTAAAGCAGCACGGGCGTAATACTGACCACATTACCCCAAAAATCATGTGCTGAAGGTCTGTAAAATATAGGGTCACTAACACCATATTTCCCTATACGCCACTTGGCGTGACAGGGGTACTTTACTTTTTTACTTGCCGCTATACTACTGACTATTCTGGTCCACAATGGTAGAATACCGGGACAAGCTTTATGAAAAAGTCACCAGCTTTGTGGTGACGAACTAATTAATATTAACGTCTAAATGTGTACACAGAAAAAAGAACAACAAGAAGTAGTAGAAGAAGAAGGCATGCGCTTGTTTCTGCTTCCATGAACTGGTTTTTCTGCTGAACTCCAAATTTGCATAGACTTGAGTTGGCAAGAGTTGTATATATAAGGATTCAAACAAAAATCGAAAGGAAAAAAAATTGACAAAGAAAAAATCCGAATAAAAACGTTATAATACTTCAACAAGTTTGTAAATGGCTAAACGAATGTTGTAAACAATAAAATGTTGCGAAAAACAGCCCAGGATCGGCTGTGGGGAGGTGGGGAATGTTATACACTACAAACACATGTCTCGTCATAATCTTTGATAAATCAACCTCAGCGAGATCGTTACCTGATTTTATAATTGTGAATTGTGACACTCTCATTGTTCTCCTGCTTGGTAATAGAACTGTTGATCGGACGTTTAACAAAACGCTATCGTAAAACCGCTTTTGTTAAAGAAACGTAGACCTGATACAGAATGTGTAAATTAGCAGTAGAAGAACATTGATGAGAGAGGCACGAGCAACAGGAATCGGTTCCCTCAATGAGATAGAGTTGATTGCACAGAACAGAGATAAATGGCGAGATTTGATTAAAGATCTTTACAAGGATGGAAAACTGCTAGAATAAACATTTTTGTCATTCATACATACATACATAAATACATACGTACAAAGATAACTGCCCGGCTATCTATCTATCTATCTATCTATCTATCTATCTATCTATCTATCTATCTATCTATCTATCTATCTATCTATCTATCTATCTATCTATCTATCTATCTATCTATCTATCTATCTATCTATCTATCTATCTATCTATCTATCTATCTATCTATCTATCTATCTATCTATCTATCTATCTATCTATCTATCTATCTATCTATCTATCTATCTATCTATCTATCTATCTATCTATCTATCTATCTATCTATCTATCTATCTATCTATCTATCTATCTATCTATCTATCTATCTATCTATCTATCTATCTATCTATCTATCTATCTATCTATCTATCTATCTATCTATCTATCTATCTATCTATCTATCTATCTATCTATCTATCTATCTATCTATCTATCTATCTATCTATCTATCTATCTATCTATCTATCTATCTATCTATCTATCTATCTATCTATCTATCTATCTATCTATCTATCTATCTATCTATCTATCTATCTATCTATCTATCTATCTATCTATCTATCTATCTATCTATCTATCTATCTATCTATCTATCTATCTATCTATCTATCTATCTATCTATCTATCTATCTATCTATCTATCTATCTATCTATCTATCTGTCTGTCTGTCTGTCTGTTTGTCTGTCTGTCTGCCAGTCTGTATGTATGTGCATATATATAAAAAAAAAATATATATATATATATATATCCACCCATTCATGAATTAATTGATGTGTTATATTCAATTATATGATGTGTTCCTGTTATATATGTGTTGTGTTTGTTTTTAGCCATGTATGTTGTGTTCCTGTTAGCTATATTTATTGTGTTTTGTGTTACCATTGTTGGCAACTCTATATTCAAGGAACGAACAAGAACCATTAATGGCAACTCTATATTCAAGAAACGAACAAGAACCATTGATGGCAACTCTATATTCAAGGAACGAACAAGAACCATTGATGGCAACTCTATATTCAAGGAACGAACAAGAACCATTGATGGCAACTCTATATTCAAGGAACGAACAAGAACCATTGATGACAACTCTATATTCAAGGAACGAACAAGAACCATTGATGGCAACTCTATATTCAAGGAACAAACAAGAACCATTGATGGCAACTCTATATTCAAGGAACAAACAAGAACCATTTATAGCAACTCTATATTCAAGGAACGAACAAGAACAATTAAAACTGACAAGAACTTTTGTAGTCCAGGCTATTCCTGATCATTCCTGGCAATAGAGACGACAACCACTAAACCCTGTGCACTAAACCCTGTTCACTAAACCCTGTGCACTAAACCCTGTTCACTAAACCCTTGTGCACTAAACCCTGTTCACTAAACCCCATTTCAAGACGACATCTTCATCCTGTCACCGTTCTGGCTCACACCTCTGTCTTCCCATTTTACGAGTCTCTCCACTCCCTCACTCTGGTCTCCCTCGACACCTCCTCATATCACATGACAGTCATAAACCTTCACGGCTGCAACTCAGAGTCACCCCACACTGTTTCTGATCACTGTAACCAGAGTTATCTACTCCTGCTTGGAAAAAACAATAACATTTCACTGAAGAGTAACAAATATACTTTGCACGACTGTTTATCATTGGTGTTTTAGTTGTCTACTTCATTTTTATATATGTTAGACATTATAGTGAAGCAAAAATAAAGTACTCAGCCTTAATAGCAAAGAGACAGGATTAGTGGTAGCAACAAAGAAAAAGACATCACTTCAATGTACAATAAAGATAAGTGGAACAATATTACAACTTAAATGGTAAATGAATTTAAATATCTTGGAAAATGTTAACCTCAAATGATAGATGACCAACAGACGTCAGAATGGCTCTTCCAAAATCAGCATGAGGAAGATACTGTGCAATCCATTTTTGAAGATTTAAACAAGAAAAAGAGTTCTTAAATGTTAAATGTTATGTAGAGCCAGTCTTAACATATGGATGTGAATTATGAACAATAGGACAACAGACAAGAAAATCACTGGAGGCTGTAGAAATGTGGTTTTACATAAGAATGTTCATAATACCATGGACAGCTAGGAAATGTAATGGAAATGTTCTGAAATAGGCCAAAACTAAAAGATAGCTAAATTTCCAATATTAGAAAAAAAAATCATCATTTTTTGGCCACGTAATGAGAAGGAAACAGCTGGATTATAGTGTGACAACAAGGAAAGTTGTGGAACGAAGAGATAGAGGGAAACAAAGAGAAAAAAATACTAGACAGCTTAATTAAGAGAATAGCCTGGCAGAAGGTCAAAAACAGAAATGATAAATAACTGTCGAGATCAGAAATTGTGAAGAGACATGATCACCTATGCCAGCAGGCATGGCACTTAATTATGATGAGTTTATGTGCTCATTTCGGAAATATAAAACAAAAATATATAACACACACACACATATATATATATATGTAAACTAAAAATAAAAATAGAACTACTAATCACAATTAGGACAAGACAAATGACATTTTTTTCGGGACGGTAAAAGGCACAACAGCCTAATAAAAGTAATATTGGAAGGGAAGATACAAAGTAAAAGAGGCAGAGGCAAACCAAGACTAACATGGACGAGTAACATCAAAAGATGGACAAGTCAACATATGACAACCTGCACCATCAAGGCAAGAAACAGAGTGGAATGCCGATCCATGGTAGCCAACCTTCGTTGCGGAGACGGCACTCGATGATGATGATGATGGTGAGAAGCTTGCCAACATTGAGGTAGCCAGTGCTTTCTTTGAAATTGTTAAGATCGACGTCTAATTACCTTCTTCTTTTCTTTCTCTTTTTACACCTTCGGACGTTGATGGAAATACACCGTTTTTGGTTCTCACTTTGCTGGCAACTTCAGCCATTGACACTTGATGCTGTTGTAGAGTTTCTCTAATGTCTTTGTAAAGTTTCTCAAATGCTGTTGTAGAGTTTCTCTGATGCTGTTGTAGAGCTTCTCTAATGTCTTTGTAAAGTTTCTCAAATGCTGTTGTAGAGTTTCTCTGATGCTGTTGTAGGGCTTCTCTAATGTCTTTGTAAAGTTTCTCAAATGCTGTTGTAGAGTTTCTCTGATGCTGTTGTAGAGTTTCTCTAATGCTGTTGATAATAGAGTTTCTTTGATGTTGTTGTTGAGTTTCTCTAATGCTGTTGTAGAGTTTCTCTGATGCTGTTGTAAAGTTTCTCTAATGCTGTTGTAGAGTTTCTTTGATGTTGTTGAAGAGTTTCTCTGCTGCTGTTGTAGAGTTTCTTTGATGCTGTTGTATAGTTTCTCTGATGTTGGTGTAGAGTTTCTCTGATGTTCTATCACAAGAACAACTGGCATAGTCAGAATACTGGAACATCTTGCAACATGACATCAGAGGATGCCAACCAAAGATCAAAAGACATCACTATTATCTCCCCTCGGTAATGTAGGGGCATAATAGGGAGGAGAATGAAAAAGGAGAATTAAAGATCATCAATGAAACATTGTACTAGACGTAGAAGATCATTAATGAAACATTCTACTTGACGTAGAAGATCACTAATGAAACATTCTACTTGACGTAGAAGATCACTAATGAAACATTCTACTTGACGTAGAAGATCACCAATGAAACATTCTACTTGACGTAGAAGATCACTAATGAAACATTCTACTTGAGGTAGAAGATCACTAATGAAACATTCTACTTGACGTAGAAGATCACTAATGAAACATTCTACTTGACGTAGAAGATCACTAATGAAACATTCTACTTGACGTAGAAGATCACTAATGAAACAATGTACTTGACGTAGAAGATCACCGATGAAACATTGTACTTGACGTAGAAGATCACCAATGAAACATTGTACTTGACGTAGGAGATCACCAATGAAATATTGTACTTGACGTAGAAGATCAATAATGAAATATTGTACTTGACGTAGAAGATCACCAATGAAACATTGTACTTGACGTAGAAGATCACTAATGAAACATTGTACTTGACGTAGAAGATCACTAATGAAACATTGTACTTGATGTAGAAGATCACTAATGAAACATTGTACTTGACGTAGAAGATCACTAATGAAACATTGTACTTGACGTAGAAGATCACCAACGAAACATTGTACTAGACGAAGAAGATAACCGATGAAACATTGTACTTGACGTAGAAGATAACCGATGAAACATTGTACTTGACGTAGAAGATAACCGATGAAACATTGTACTTGACGTAGAAGATCACCAATTAAACATTGTACTTGACGTAGAAGATCACCGATGATACATTGTATTTGACGTAGAAGATAACCGATGAAACATTGTACTTGACGTAGAAGATCACTAATGAAACATTGTACTTGACGTAGAAGATCACTAATGAAACATTGTACTTGACGTAGAAGATAACTAATGAAACATTGTACTTGACGTAGAAGATCACCAATGAAACATTGTACTTGACGTAGAAGATTACCAATGAAACATTGTACTTGACGTAGAAGATCATCAATGAAACATTGTACTAGACGTAGAAGATTACTAATGAAACATTGTACTTGACGTAGAAGATCACCAATGAAACATTGAACTAAACGTAGAAGATTATCAATGAAACATTGTACTTGACGTAGAAGATCACTAATGAAACATTCTACTTGACGTAGAAGATCACTAATGAAACATTGTACTTGACGTAGAAGATCATCAATGAAACATTGAACTAGACGTAGAAGATCATCAATGAAACATTGTACTTGACGTAGAAGATCACTAATGAAACATTGTACTTGACGCAGAAGATCACTAATGAAACATTGTACTTGACGTCGAAGATCACTAATGAAACATTGTACTTGACGTAGAAGATCACCAATGAAACAATGTACATGACGTAGAAGATCACCGATGAAACATTGTACATGACGTAGAAGATCACTGATGAAACATTGTATTGACGTAGAAGATCACCTATGAAACATTGTAATAGACGTAGAAGATCATCAATTAAACAGTGTACATGACGTAGAAGATCACCGATGAAACATTGTACTTGACGTAGAAGATAACCGATGAAACATTGTACTTGACGTAGAAGATCATCAATGAAACATTGTACTTGACGTAGAAGATCACCGATGAAACATTGTACTTGACGTAGAAGATCACCAATGAAACATTGTACTTGACGTAGAAGATCACCAATGAAACATTGTACTTGACGCAGAAGATCATCAATGAAACATTGTACTAGACGTAGAAGATCACCAATGAAACATTCTACTTGACGTAGAAGATCACCAATGAAACATTCTACTTGACGTAGAAGATCACTAATGAAACATTCTACTTGACGTAGAAGATCACTAATGAAACATTCTACTTGACGTAGAAGATCACTAATGAAACATTCTACTTGACGTAGAAGATCACTAATGAAACATTGTACTTGACGTAGAAGATCACTAATGAAACATTGTACTTGACGCAGAAGATCACTAATGAAACATTGTACTTGACGTAGAAGATCACTAATGAAACATTGTACTTGACGTTGAAGATCATCAATGAAACAATGTACATGACGTAGAAGATCACCGATGAAACATTGTACATGACGTAGAAGATCACTGATGAAACATTGTATTGACGTAGAAGATCACCTATGAAACATTGTAATAGACGTAGAAGATCATCAATTAAACATTGTACATGACGTAGAAGATCACCGATGAAACATTGTACTTGACGTAGAAGATAACCGATGAAACATTGTACTTGACGTAGAAGATCATCAATGAAACATTGTACTTGACATAGAAGATCACCAATGAAACATTGTACTTGACATAGAAGATCACCGATGAAACATTGTACTAGACGTAGAAGATCACCAATGAAACATTGTACTAGACGTAGAAGATCACCAATGAAACATTGTACTAGACGTAGAAGATCACCAATTAAACATTTTACTAGACGTAGTAGACCACCAATGAAACATTGTACTAAACGTAGAAGATCACCAATGAAACATTGTACTAGACGTAGAAGATCACCAATGAAACATTGTACTAGACGTAGAATATCACCAATGAAACATTGTACTGGACGTAGGAGATCACCAATGAAATATTGTACTTGACGTAGAAGATCAATAATGAAATATTGTACTTGACGTAGAAGATCACCAATGAAACATTGTACTTGACGTAGAAGATCAATAATGAAACATTGTACTTGACATAGAAGATCACTAATGAAACATTGTACTTGACGTAGAAGATCACTAATGAAACATTGTACTTGATGTAGAAGATCACTAATGAAACATTGTACTTGACGTAGAAGATCACTAATGAAACATTGTACTTGACGTAGAAGATAACTAATGAAACATTGTACTTGACGTAGAAGATCACCAATGAAACATTGTACTTGACGTAGAAGATTACCAATGAAACATTGTACTTGACGTAGAAGATCATCAATGAAACATTGTACTAGACGTAGAAGATTACTAATGAAACATTGTACTTGACGTAGAAGATCACCAATGAAACATTGAACTAAACGTAGAAGATTATCAATGAAACATTGTACTTGACGTAGAAGATCACTAATGAAACATTCTACTTGACGTAGAAGATCACTAATGAAACATTGTACTTGACGTAGAAGATCATCAATGAAACATTGAACTAGACGTAGAAGATCATCAATGAAACATTGTACTTGACGTAGAAGATCACTAATGAAACATTGTACTTGACGCAGAAGATCACTAATGAAACATTGTACTTGACGTCGAAGATCACTAATGAAACATTGTACTTGACGTAGAAGATCATCAATGAAACAATGTACATGACGTAGAAGATCACCGATGAAACATTGTACATGACGTAGAAGATCACTGATGAAACATTGTATTGACGTAGAAGATCACCTATGAAACATTGTAATAGACGTAGAAGATCATCAATTAAACATTGTACATGACGTAGAAGATCACCGATGAAACATTGTACTTGACGTAGAAGATAACCGATGAAACATTGTACTTGACGTAGAAGATCATCAATGAAACATTGTACTTGACGTAGAAGATCACCGATGAAACATTGTACTAGACGTAGAAGATCACCAATGAAACATTGTACTAGACGTAGAAGATTACCAATTAAACATTTTACTAGACGTAGTAGACCACCAATGAAACATTGTACTAAACGTAGAAGATCACCAATGAAACATTGTACTAGACGTAGAAGATCACCAATGAAACATTGTACTGGACGTAGAAGATCACTAATGAAACATTGTACTTGACGTAGAAGATCACCAATGAAACATTGTACTTGACGCAGAAGATCATCAATGAAACATTGTACTAGACGTAGAAGATCACCAATGAAACATTCTACTTGACGTAGAAGATCACCAATGAAACATTCTACTTGACGTAGAAGATCACTAATGAAACATTCTACTTGACGTAGAAGATCACTAATGAAACATTCTACTTGACGTAGAAGATCACTAATGAAACATTCTACTTGACGTAGAAGATCACTAATGAAACATTGTACTTGACGTAGAAGATCACTAATGAAACATTGTACTTGACGCAGAAGATCAATAATGAAACATTGTACTTGACGTAGAAGATCACTAATGAAACATTGTACTTGACGTTGAAGATCATCAATGAAACAATGTACATGACGTCGAAGATCACCGATGAAACATTGTACATGACGTAGAAGATCACTGATGAAACATTGTATTGACGTAGAAGATCACCTATGAAACATTGTAATAGACGTAGAAGATCATCAATTAAACATTGTACATGACGTAGAAGATCACCGATGAAACACTGTACTTGACGTAGAAGATAACCGATGAAACATTGTACTTGACGTAGAAGATCATCAATGAAACATTGTACTTGACATAGAAGATCACCAATGAAACATTGTACTTGACATAGAAGATCAAAGATGAAACATTGTACTAGACGTAGAAGATCACCAATGAAACATTGTACTAGACGTAGAAGATCACCAATGAAACATTGTACTAGACGTAGAAGATCACCAATTAAACATTTTACTAGACGTAGTAGACCACCAATGAAACATTGTACTAAACGTAGAAGATCACCAATGAAACATTGTACTAGACGTAGAAGATCACCAATGAAACATTGTACTAGACGTAGAATATCACCAATGAAACATTGTACTGGACGTAGAAGATCACCAATGAAACATTGTACTAGACGTAGAAGATCACCGATGAAACATTTTACTAGACGTTGAAGATCACCATACAAGGAGACCATTTGGAGGACCTCGACTTTGCTGATGACATAGTTCTCATCAGCAGTCAGATAAAAACGATGCAGGAAAACACAAATGAACTATCATCAATAGCCAGCAAAATTGGGCTTGAGGTCAATCATGAAAAGACTAAAGTCATGAAAAGTTTAATTCCAACAAGTGACAAAATATACATGGAAAACAAACCAGTAGAAGAGATCGATCACTTTATCTATCTTGGAAGTCACATTGATCGAGAAGGGGATACGAGCAAAGAAATTAGAATCAGACTGGCTAAAGCAGCAATGTCTTTCAGAAGCCTTGAAAAGTTGTGGAAATCAAAACTCATTAGCACAAACACAAAACTTAGGCTATTCAAATCAAATGTACTATCAACCCTTACGTATGCGTGTGAAAGCTGGAAAACAACAAGAGATATAGAAACAAAGTTGAACGCATTCGAAAATAAATGTCTAAGGAAAATACTTGGTATAGAATGGAACGAATTCAAAACAAACGAGGAAATTAGAGAAATCGCCAATCAACCACTAATATCTTCAGTAATAAAGAAAAGACGATGGTCATACGTTGGACATGTGATGAGAAGAGATAATAATCGAATAGCAAAGCAAGCCCTCATATGGGAAACAACAGGTAAAAGAAAAAGAGGAAGACCCAGGGAGACACTGAGAAGAACATTGATGAGAGAGGCAAGAGCAGCAGGAATCGGCTCCCTCAATGAGATAGAACTGCTTGCACAGAACAGAGACAGATGGCGAGATTTAATAAAATATCTTTAAAAGAAAACTGCTAGAACAAAAATTCATATAGGAGAAGGTGTATCTTGGTCTACGCCCTATGGGCCGGTTACGGCTCGAAAGGTCAATAGATAGATAGAAGATCACCAATGAAACATTGTACAAGACGTAGAAGATCACCAATGAAACATTGTACTAGACGTAGAAGAGCACCAATGAAACATTGTACTAGACGTAGAAGATCACCAATGAAACATTGTACTAGACGAAGAAGATCACCAATTAAACATTTTACTAGACGTAGTAGATCACCAATGAAACATTGTACTAGACGTAGAACATCACCAATGAAATATTGTACTAGACGTAAAAGATCACCAATGAAACATTGTACTAGACGTAGAAGATCACCAATGAAATATTGTACTAGACGTAGAAGATCACCAATGAAACATTGTACTAGACGTAGAAGACTACCAATGAAACATTGTACTAGACGTAGAAGATCACCAATGAAACATTGTACTATTGCTCGTTTAAAATCACTTGCCCAACTTCAAAACGCTATTGCTCAGAAACCGTTTGTTAAATACTGTTGAAATTTTCCAAATGTTATTAGAATGCAAAAGACCCTTTAAATGTATATTTAACAAATATCTTGCAGCTGCAGTTTTCTTAAAGCGGCGAATTTCTTTGATGTTTGTCAAAATTGTAAATTGTGAACCCCTAAATAATAGAAATTACCGTAGTTGCTGGTCTATGATTAATTTTCACTAGGTAAAGGCGTGGCCGTAATGGGGAAATAACCTAATAAGACAAAACACCAGGAGAATTATTGTCTTCTCTGTTCGAGGACGGACGATAATATCAAGGTATACCTGTATGTCCAATTTTCATAGTTGTGTGGTCCTGAAAAGGACCGTTTGTTGAACTAATTTAAGGTAATATAGGGGCCAACATTGTGGGGGCTATATACTTTCATTCTGAATCAGACGAGTCTAAAAGATTTATAACTGTTTGGGGTTGAACATTCCACAAACCATCATTTTTTCCAATATTCCTCTTCCTGTTTTAAGACGTGGTCTTCACATTTAGCCCAATAATCTTTGTCTATATTTAATAAAGCGAGATTAGCAAGAGTCTTTACATCGCATATTTTGAATGTTGTATTTTCATCTGCCACTTGTCCTTTTAATTTTGCCCAGATTAGTTCTATTGGATTTAAATGAGCATGGTAAGGTGGCAGCCTCAAACTTATATGACCGTGCTCTTGGATAATCTTATCTATTTGAAAAATCTTTGTCCTTTGTTTTTGCTTTACTAGAGATAGTAATTCAGGTTTTAAGTACATGTTATTAAATTGTATGTGCTCCTTTGTGAGCCAAATCTTAATAGCATCTTTTGTACTGGATGACTACTGGACTTTATCTTCAAGTGCAACAATGTTGTGGTACGCTGCATTGTCCATTATTAGGCAAGATGGTCGATCTAGTGATGGGAGAACATAATTTTCAATCCAATGTCTAAATATGTGACCATTCATCTCAGAGTGATAATCCCAATTGTCTATGGATTTTGAAAGAAAAATGAGCTCTGCATTCTGTATTAGTCCATGTTGTCGACTACCTGCATGAGCAATTATCAAGCGCTGTCCTTTGCTGCTAGGTATTAATCTCTTAATCTTTCCATCTGATGACTGCCATTCCCTTTGGTTAGTGTGGTGAGCATTGATCCATGTTTCATCCAAGTACACAATATCATAACCTTGCTTGCGCACCTCTTTTACTTCACGTAAGTACTTGCTTCTCATGACTACTATATGTGGCTTCTCACAGATGATGTTTCGTCCATTGGAATACTTTCTGAATGTAAAGCCTGCAGCTCTCACATTCCTCCATAATGTAGACTTTGATATTTCAATACGGTTGTTCTTTTTCAGCGAAATTTTTAATTTTCTTATTGTAACAGTTTCATTCATACCAAACATTTTGCGAATTTCACTTCTAATAAGTTCACTGTCGAAATTATCCAACATTTTTGCTCTTCCTTGTGATTTTGTATATTTGGAACATTGACGGTCACGTGCTTGAATCCAGCGATTAAATGACCGTTTAGATAAATCCAAAATGTGTCTTGTCCTATTCTCAGGGTTTTCTAAAGAATGAAATAATCTTCCTCGTTTAGCCTCTTTGCAAAAATAGTCATACATATTTATTGCGATGTTTTGTAAACTGCAGAATTTCATTTTAAGACTCATGATAAATGTTTTTGTTCCACGTCTACACCTATGAATGAACGGAAATGGAACACACAATTTCTCAAGTGTCTAATTGTGTCAAAAAAACCACGGGGAAAGCGTGCAAATACGTCAATTCTACCGTGTATGGATTTTTACTCGCTATTTTTAACTTAAAATACTGTAAACATTAAGTTTTGACTACATCAATGGGTCGTTATAAATTTATATAAATCAAATAAGCAACAATAATAACCAAATGTTTTTTTTTTATGAAATTAATTCCCTGTTGGGTTCTAATCATTATAACTTTACATGCAAATTTTGAATAACTTACAAAAAGCGGTTAAAAATCTATCGATTTTAAAAGTTGGGCACGAGTTATGAAGCAAGCTATAGACGTAGAATCTGACATGTATCTGGGCAGTAATATAGGCAAAGATGGAGGAACAGAAAATGATACGAAAATAGGGATATCAAAAGCAAGAGGAGCTTTCGTTGCACTCGGAAACATGGACATTCAAAGAAATTTGGTTAAATACAAAAATACAAATGTTCAACTCCAATGTCAATGAGGTTTTATTTGCAGACGACCAGGCACTAATACAAGGAAAAACAGAAGATCTATAAGAACACTAAACTCAACAGCACAGGCACAAAATACAACATGAAAATCAACATCAACAAAACTAAAGGCATGAATGTCGCAAAAGATAAACATAATATCAACATAACTATAGAAGAAAGGCACGTAAATACAAGTAGAACAATTTAAATACCTAGGAAGTTTAGTGACAAACGACAATTCACAAACAGCAGAGATAGACTCAAGATGCAACAAAGCCTATCAAATCATTGGACACCACTATCACCACTATTGTCCAACAATGAAATAACTCTAGAGGCAAAACGGGAACTGTACAATAGAATCTTCATCCCAACGTTATGCTATAAATGCCAGTCCTGGACCCTAGATGCAATAACAATAAGAAAAATAGCCTATACTGAGATGAAATGTGTTAGACGAATGACAGGAAGCAGTCTGAGAGATAAGATCAGAAATGAAGAACTGAGAGAAAAAAAGCTGGGAAGAGCCCCCGCCATAGATGATATAAAGAAACTACAAATAAAATGGTTTTGCCACTTGACAAGGCAGAAAGATCAAAACACAACGCAACGAGCTCTCAATAAACATTGCGAGAATACCATACTTAAGGGCTGACCACGGAAAAGATGGATTGATGGAAAATTAGAAACACTAGGAAACATAACAGCAGCAGAGGCAAACAGAAGAGCAAAAGACTGCAAATTATATCTCCGATCGACGCTGAAAGGCACAAGGAAGGAAATAATAATAAGAAAATTATCAGACCTATTATATGGCTGTGAAACATGGAGAACAACAACAATGACAATCATGGAGATTGTCATTGATGGTATACTTGCGCAGAATAAAAGAATGGAAATGACAGGACAAAATCAATAACATAGAATTATGGAAAGAAGCCAGTCAAATACCAGTGGATAAAGAGTTACAACGATGACGATGGCGCTGGATAGTACACACACTACGTAAGTCAACTAGAAGTATTACACGACAAGTCATTTTTTGGAATCCGCAAGGAGACAGACAAAGAGGAAAACCAATATATTCTTGAAGAAGAAAAATGGAAGTCGAGACGAAGATGACAGGGTAGACATGGAATGATCTTAAAAGAATGGCAAGAAACAGAACTGTTTGGACAATGCTTATTAAAGACCTATACTCCACAGGGAGTTGAAATAGAGAGGAAGAAGAATGAAGCCTTAACTATACTAGAAAATTAGTACTTCTATATAGTATCCTAAAATCATCATCAAGTACCGGGCTGCTGGCGTAGGTGATCATGTTTCTCCCCAATTTTCGATCTCGACAGTTATTTATCATTTCTGTTGTTGACCTTCTGCCAAGCCATTCTCTTAATTAAGCTGTCTGGTATTTTTTCTCTTTACTTTCCTCTATCTCTTTGTCCCTCAATTTTCCCAGTTGTTACAATATATTCCAGCTGTTCTCTTCTCATTACATGGCAGCCAAAAAATGATGATTGTTTCTTCCTAATATTGGAAATTAGCTCTCTATTTGCTTTGGCCTCTTTCAGAACATTTTCATTACTCTTCTTAGCTGTACTTGGTATTCTCAACATTCTTATGTAAAACCACATTTCTAGAGACTCCAGTGATTTTCTTGTCTGTTCTCCTATTGTTCATGATTGACATCCATATGTTAAGACTGACTCTACGTAACATTTAAGAACTCTTTTTCTTGTTTCGATTGTCAAAAATGGATTGCATAGTATCTTCCTCATTTTTTGGAAAGCTGCTTTTGCCTGAGCCATTCTGCATCTCACCTCTTTCGTACATCTTCCGTCTGAGGTTAACAAAGTTCCTAAAATGGAAACTCCTTAAGAGATTACAACTCTAGAATGATTGGAATGTTATAAACTCACGGCATATTTATTCATACGCAGCTGTCAAATTTCGAGTAGCACTAAAAAGGCACTTTGAGACTAAAATAAAGAGTTGTGTCTAGGACAAGTCAAATGTTATCTCTGGGACCGGTGCTGGTTGGCAGTGTTATGGCGGAATAATACAATCAGCGACTTCCGTTGGTGGCACGCGCAAAGAGCTGAGTAATATCCTACCTCGTCGCGGTACTTTCTGTAACTGAACATCCGCCTAAGCGAGTAGGGGTCGAGACTGAAGGCTATCTGGTTCTCAGCAATATCATGCTAAAGACGGATGTACCGGTCCGAGAGGCGCAGGTTTGCTGCAAACCCCTAAATACCTACTCCAATTAAAAATCTCATTTAAAGCGCAGACGACCATGATGAACAATCGCCGTCAGAATGCAGAACAAGAATAAATTTAAGTTATCAATTTATAAAAAAAAAAGAAATTTCTGATATGTGGACTGAACAGTGATGTATAGAAGAAAACGTGGGTAGTGTCAAGTGGTGTAAATTTGACGTGAGAAGGGTGGATCTATTCCGGAGATAACGCTACCTGAGATGATTGATGATGAAGTATGAGAGGTAACGACCGTCAACTACAAGGACACCAAGAGATAGACTTTGGGCGACACAACAAGGGACTTAACATGGAAGCTTAACTTTGGCGTTAATTAATCTTTATATGTCGCTTTTATGTGAAGCACCATTGGATGTTGTTTGTACGGGCAAAACGTTCGTTGTTTGTTCTCGTGATGTACCCCTAGTCACAAATAGATCATGCTCTGTCTTCATCAGTTGCGATTTGTTTATGGTATGTTGTCGTGTACTTTCACTCGGGGTTTCTTGCCCTCAGCATCGTGCTCGTGATATGATTGATTG
The DNA here is from genome assembly GCA_032433765.1 of Megaustenia siamemsis. Lineage (NCBI taxonomy): Eukaryota > Metazoa > Mollusca > Gastropoda > Stylommatophora > Ariophantidae > Megaustenia > Megaustenia siamemsis. The sequence goes on along the minus strand of JAVIAB010000145.1, from coordinate 33,587,554 downwards.
CAATGTAGCTCGCTGACGGTAAATAGAGTATAGCTTAAATGCACTTTCATTATGCTCTTACGTCTTTTCAGCAGATATTGTAGGGATATTGTAGCTGTCTGGTGATACATGTTCAAGTTACTATTATCGCCGGAGACACATACTAATTAATAATATTATACAGAGAAATTTCTGGCGCTGTCGTCCGACTCATGCTTCAGACTCCAGATTGAGACAACAAAATGTACCAGCTTTTTCCTGGACAGACCCCCACTTAATAGATCTCACTACACTCACAGTAAGGAAAAAAGAAAAGAGCTCCGTCACGCAAATGGCGTATAGGGAACATGGTGTTAGTGACCATAGATTTTACAGATCTTCAGCACATTATTTTTGGGGTAATGTGGTCGGTATTACGCCCGTGCCGCTTTACTTTCCCAGAAAAAATCCAGTACCCATTTAAGGCTGGGTGAACCCGAAAGCCGTCTGTTGGGATCGAACCCTACCTCTTGTCCTTTGTAGTCCAGTTCACTAACCACTGAGCTATCGCGGCTCCCTACACTCACAGTACACAATCAATGTTTCTTTCTATGCTCTCTCACGTTCTCGTCCTCCGCTCTCTCGCCTACTGTCTCTCTGTTATATATCTCTCTCTGCTCTCAGAGAGAGATATATAGCAGAAAGAGCACATATATAAATATATACCTCATTTCTCTATTTGATATATATATATATATATATATATCTCCTATATCTCTCTAATCTCTCTCTCTCTATATATATATATATATCTGCAATATCTCTCTCTGCTCTCTCTCTATATATTTATATATAGTTGTTGCTATATACATATAAATATATGCTATATATCTCTCTTTTATATATACATGTGTATATATATATATATATATATATATATGTATACTGTATTTATCTATTTGATATATATATATATATATATATCTGCTATATCTCTCTCTGCTATATATGCTATGCTATATATCTTTCTCTTACATATATATATATATATATATATATATATATATATATATATATATCTGCTATGTGTTACTTGATGAAGTGAAGTCAAGACTCATATATTTTTTTTTATATTCTCTTTCCTGCTCTCTCTCTCTGCTACATATCTCTCTGCTCTCTCGGGTTCTCTCTCTCTCTTTGTCTGCTATATATATATATATTTATATATATATATATGTATATATATATATATGTATATATATCTCACTGCCCTATCGCGTTCTCTGTCTGCTATATATATCACACCGCTCTCTCTCTCTCTCTCTCTCTCTCTCTACTATATATTATCCCTGCTCTCTATCTCTCTGCTCTCTCGATCTGCTCTATCTCTCTCTGTTCTATCTCTCTCTCTGCTCTCTCACTCTATCTCTTCTCTCTCTTACTGCTCTCACGCTCTGCTCTATCTCTCTATCTCTTCTTTCTCGACCTGCTCTATCTCTCTCTGCTCTCTCACTCTATCTCTTCTCTCTCTTACTGCTCTCTCGCTCTGCTCTATCTCTCTATCTCTTCTCTCTCTTACTGCTCTCTCGCTCTGCTCTATCTCTCTCTGTGCTCTCTCTCTTTCCTCTCTCTCTCTCTCTCTCTCTCTGCTATCTGTTACGTGACAAGGTGAAGTCAAAACCCATATATCGCTCAGAACTTTTGTTGAGTACCCTTTGTGTTGTGTTTTGAGCTTCCTGCATTGTATTATCTATCTATTGACCTTTCGAGCCGTAGCCGGCCCATAGGGCGTAGACCAAGATACACCTTCTCCTATCTGAATTTTTGTTCTAGCAGTTTTCTTTTAAAGATATTTTATCAAATCTCGCCATGTGTCTCTGTTCTGTGCAAGCAGCTCTATCTCACCGAGTGAGCCGATTCCTGCTGCTCTTGCCTCTCTCATCAATGTTCTTCTCAGTGTCTCTCTGGGTCTTCCTCTTTTCTTCTTACCTGTTGTTTCCCACATGAGGGATTGCTTTGCTACCAACATTAAAAAAATAACAAAAGAGCCAAAAAGTAAGAATAGCAAAATGTTATATCTTCTCAACATTACTGTATGGTGCAGAAACATGGACATTAGACAAAACAACATAACAAAATGGAAGCCTTTGAAATGTGGATTTATAGATGAATAGGAAGATTTGAATGGAAAGAAAAGAAAACAAAGTACGAAGTTTTTAAAACAACTACAAATGAAACGAGAACTAATAAACACAATTCAAACAAGACAAATGAGATTTTAGGCCATGTTAAAAGACACAACAGCCTACTAAAAGTAATCTTGGAAGGGAAAATACAAGCTAAAAGAGGCAGAGGCAGACCAAGACTAACATGGATGAGTAACATCAAAAGATGGACAAGTCAGCCTTTGACAACCTTCACCATCAAAGCAAGAGACAAAGCGGAATGGCGCAACGTGGTAGCCAACCTTCCATGCGGAGATGGCACTTAATCTTCTACTTCTTCTTTCCTTCCTCATCTGCCTTTCAGCGTCGAGGGGAGATATAATTTGTGGTCTTTGGCTCTTCTGTTCGCCTCTGCTGCTGTTATGTTTTCATTATAATAATATATAATAATATTCCATCTACCCATCTTTTACGTGGTAGACCCTTGGGTCTGGTGTTCTCACAACGTTTATTGAAGGCTCGTTGTGTTGTGTTTTGATCTTTCTGCCTTGTCAGGTGGCCCAACTATTTTATCTGTTGTTTCCTTATATATTCTATGGCGGGGGGGGGGGGGGGGGGGGGGGGCTATTCCTAGCTCTTTTCTCAGTTCTTCATTTCTGATCTTATCTCTCAGACTGTTTCCTGCCATTCGTCTAACACATTTTATCTCTGTTGACGTTATTTTTTTTTTATTGTTCTTGCATCTAGGGTCCAGGTCTGGCATTGGTAGCACAATGTTGCGATGAAGATTGTATTGTATAGTGCTCGTTTTGCCTCCAGAGTTATTTCCTTGTTGGACAATAGTGGTGATAACTGTCCAATGATTTGTTGCATCTTGATTCTATCTCTGCTGTTTGAGAATTATCGTTTATTAGACTTCCTAGGTATTTGAATTCCTCTACTTGTTTTAGTTGCCCGCCTTCTATAGTTATGTTGATGTTCTGTTTATTTTTGGCGACATTCATGACTTCTGTTTTGTTGATTTTCATGTTGTATTTTGTGCCTGAGCTGTTGAGTCTGTTTGCGTGTTCTTGTAGGTCTTCTATTGTTTCATGTATTAGTGCCTGATCGTTTGTAAATAAAAGCTCATTGATCTCCTATGTCTCTGATGAGTTGGCTAACTTGCATATATGGTCCATGTATGCAATAAGCAGTAGATGGCACTCATGATGATAATATATAATATCATCATCTCGTCCTTCTGAACAAGTCTACAATCTCCCCTACTCTCCACATTTCACGAAAATACATGACCTCGGATTTTTCTTCTAGGGATGCCGTCCCATATTTGATTACAGCGATAAAATGTTTCGAAAAAAATGTCGAGTAGGTACAAAAATAGGCAGCAAATCAAACGGCAGTTGGTTGCGACTCCGCCAGCTGCCTGTCACTTTGAAATGCAAATATCTCAAAATGGCGTACTTATGGATTGAATTTCACATCAATTTTGAACATGGTTTCTCTCGACAACAAGTTTGTTATCACTGCCACAAAGAGACGATTCCTATCACAACACGGCCAGACCTGTTTCAATGGCAAGGCATAATTACATTAACAGCAGTATCCGATTCTCTGTCGTCGCAGATATCGTGACGTTTGTCCGGATCGCTAGCAATAATAATATCTCTGTCGCCCTCGTCTCCGCCTCGAGATGAACGATGTGACATTGTCATCAGTCACGTGGGATATATATCTGTGTCCTCTTTCACACTCATTTTCTTCTCCTCTCATTAGTTATCGCTTCCGCCATCTGCCACTTAATCATCACTGCGTTGATACGGGAATTATCGTCACCGCTGTGGAAATTATCATCGCGTCCGGCATTATTTTGGTTGTTTACAGCCCCAATGTTGAGCTACCATACAGTTATAAACGTCATGACTGTACTAGAAAGATGAAAAATATGTGCACGGATGGTGATTCGCTTCTCATTGTTCTTCTCATTGTTCTTCTCATTGTTCTTCTCATTGTTCTTCTCATTCTTCTTCTCATTCAACTTCTCATTCTTCTTCTCATTCATTTTCCCATTCTTCTTCTCATTCTTCTTCTCATTCTTCTTCTCATTCTTCTTCTCATTCTTCTTCTCATTCTTCTTCTCATTCTTCTTCTCCTCATTTTTCTTCAAATTCATCTTCTCATTTTTCTCCTCATTCTTCTTCTCATTTTCTTCAAATTCATCTTCTCATTCTTCTCCTCATTCTTCTTCTCATTTTTCTTCAAATTCATCTTCTCATTCTTCTCCTCATTCTTCTTCTCATTCTTCTTCTCATTCTTCTTTTCATTCATCTTCTCATTCATCTTCTCATTTTTCTTCCCATTCATCAACTCATTCTCCTTCTCATTCTTCTCATTTTTTTCATTCTTCTTCTCATTCTACTTCTCATCCATCTTCTCATTCTTCTTCTCATTCTTCAACTCATTCTTCTTCTCATTCATCTTCTCATTCTTCTTCTCATTCATTTTCTCATTCTTCTTCTCATTCTACTTCTCATTTTTCTTCTCATTCCTCTTCACATTCTTCCTCTCATTCTTTCTGTCATTCTTCTCCTGATTCATCTTCTCATTCATCTTCTCATTCTTCTTCTCATTCATCTTCTCATTCAGCTTCTCATTCACCTTCTCATTCAGCTTCTCATTTTTTCATCATTCTTCTTTTCATGCATCTTCTCATTCATCTTCTCATTCATCTTCTCATTCTTCTTTTAAATCATCTTCTCATTCTTCTTCTTATTCCACTTCTCATTCTTCTTTTCATGCATCTTCTCATTCATCTTCTCATTCTACTTCTCATTTCTCTTCTCATTCATCTTCTCATTCATCTTCTCATTCATATTCTCATTCGTCTTCTCATTCTTCATCTCATTCATCTTCTCATTTTTTTATCATTCTTCTTTTAAATCATCTTCTCATTCTTCTTCTTATTCCACTTTTCATTCTTCCTCTTATTCATCTTCTCATTCTGCTTCTTATTCTTCTTCTCATTCTTTTTCTCATTCTTCTTCTCATTCTACTTCTCATTTCTATTCTCATTCATCCTCTCATTCATCTTCTCATTCATCCTCTCATTCATCTTCTCATTCAGCTTCTCATTCATCCTCTCATTCTTCTTGTCATTCATATTCTCATTCAGCTTCTCATTCATCCTCTCATTCATCCTCTCATTCATCTTCTCATTCTTCTTGTCATTCATCTTCTCATTCATCCTCTCATTCATCTTCTCATTCTTCTTGTCATTCATCTTCTCATTCAGCTTCTCATTCATCCTCTCATTCACTTTCTCATTCTTCTTGTCATTCATCTTCTCACTCTTCTTCTCATTCATTCTCTCATTCACCTTCTTATTCATCTTCTCATTTATCTTCTCATTCTTCTTTTCACTCATCTTCTGATTCATCTTCTCAATCTTCTTCTCATTCATTCTCTCATTCATCTTCTCATTTTGCTTCTCATTCTTCTTCTCATTCATCTTCTCATTCATCTTCTGATTCATCTTCTCATTTTTTTTCTCATTCATCTTCTCATTCATCTTCTCATTCTTCTTCTCATTCAACTTTTGATTCATCTTCTGATTCATCTTCTGATTCATCTTCTCATTCATCTTCTCATTCTTCTTCTCATTCATCTTCTCATTCATCTTCTCATTCATCTTCTCATTCATCTTCTCATTCATCTTCTCATTCATCTTCTCATTCTTTTTTCTCATTCATCTTCTCATTCTTTTTTTCTCATTCTTCTTCTTATCCCTTCTCATTTTCTTCTTTTTATAACTTCTCATGCTCTTCTTTTTTTTTGTTCTTTTTTCTTCCCTTTTTCCCCCTTTTTTTACACCTTCCTCTTCTTATATTTTTTTTCTTTTTTCTGTCATCTTATCTTTCTTCCTCATCTTTATCCCCTTAATCTTCATCCTTATTATCTTAATCTTCGTTTTTGTTCAGCGCGCACTCTTCCGTCCGCACTAAACAACAACGTTAAAGAGGTGTGGTTTATTTGTAATGTAGAGATGATCAGGCACTAGTACACGGACAAATAGAAAACTACAAGAGCACTTAAATAGACTGAACAGCACAGGCAAAAAATACAACATGAAAATCAACATCAACAAAACAGAAGTTATGAATGTCGCAAAAGAGAAACAGAAAATTAACATATTTATAGAAGGCAGGCAACTAAAACAAGTAGAAGAATTTAAATACCTAGGAAGTTTAATGACAAACGACATTTCACAAACACCAGACTCAAGATGCAACAAAGCTTGTCAAATCATTGGACAGTTATCACTACTATTGTACAACAAGGGAATAACTTTAGAGGCAAAACAGGCACTGTACAATACAATCTTCATCCCAGTGTTGTGTTACCAATGCTAGTCCTGGGCCCTAGATGCAAGAACAATAAGAAAATTAACCTCTACAGAGATGAAATGTGTTAGAAAAATGACTGGAAACAGCCCGAAAGATAAGATAAGAAATGAAGAACTGAGAAAAAAGATGGGACTGACCTCCGCCAAAGAATATATATTAAAAATAAAAAAACAGATAAACTTGATTGGCCACGTAACAAGGCAGAAAGTTTGAAACACAATGCATGCCTGAGAAACTATACTATTCAATTACTGTCTGGCATACATACATGCATGAGAACTATACTATTTCCTGACTGTCTGCCTTACAATACATGCATGAGATCTGTACTATTCAATTACTATCAGCTTTACTATACATGCACGAGAACTATACTATTCAATGACTGTCTGCCTTACAATACATGCATGATAACTATACTATTCAATGACTGTCTCTCTTACATACATTCGTGAGAACTGTACTATTCAAGGATTGTCTGCCTTACACACATTCATGAGAACTATACTATTCAATGACTGTCTGCCTTACAATACATGCATGAGAACTATACTATTCAATGACTGTCTCCCGTACAATACATGCACGAGAACTGTACTATTCAATGACTGTCTCCCGTACAATACATGCATGAGAACTGTACTATTCAATGACTGTCACCTGTACAATACATGCACGAGAACTGTACTATTCAATGACTGTCTCCATTACACACATGCATGAGAACTGTATTATTCAATGACTGTCTCCTGTACAATACATGCACGAGAACTGTATTATTCAATGATTGTCTCCATTACACACATGCATGAGAACTGTATTATTCAATGACTGTCTCCTGTACAATACATGCACGAGAACTGTATTTTTCAATGATTGTCTCCCTTACACACATGCATGGGAACTGTACTATTCAATGACTGTCTCCCGTACAATACATGCACGAGAACTGTACTATTCAATGACTGTCTCCCGTACAATACATGCATGAGAACTGTACTATTCAATTACTGTCTCCCGTACAACACATGCACGAGAACTGTACTATTTAATGACTGTCTCCCGTACAATACATGCACGGGAACTATACTATTCGATGACTGACTGCCTAACAATACATGCACGAGAACTATACTATTCAATGACTGTCTCCCGTACAATACATGCACGAGAACTATACTATTCGATGACTGTCTGCCTGACAATACATGCACGAGAACTATACTATTCAATGACAGTCTCCCTTACAATACATGCATGAGAACTATACTATTCAATGTCTGTCTCCCTTACACACATGCATGAGAACTATACTATTCAATGACTGTCTCCATTACAAACATGCATGAGAACTATACTATTCAATGACTGTCTCTCTTACAAATATGCATGAGAACTATACTATTCAATGACTGTCTCTCTTACAAATATGCATGAGAACTATACTATTCAATGACTGTCTCCCTTACAAACATGCATGAGAACTATACTATTCAATGATTGTCTCCCTTACAAACGTGCATGAGAACTATACTATTCAATGACTGTCTCCCTTAAAAACATGCATGAGAACTATACTATTCAATGACTGTCTATCTTACAAACATGCATGAGAACTATACTATTCAATGACTGTCTCCCTTACAAACATGCATGAGAACTATACTATTCAATGAATGTCTCGCTTACAAACATGCAAGAGATCTGTACTATTCAATTACTATCAGCTTTACTATACATGCACGAGAACTATACTATTCAATGACTGTCTGCCTTACAATACATGCATGATAACTATACTATTCAATGACTGTCTCTCTTACATACATGCGTGAGAACTGTACTATTCAAGGATTGTCTGCCTTACAATACATGCATGAGAACTGTATTATTTAATGACTGTCTGCCTTACACACATTCATGAGAACTATACTATTCAATGACTGTCTGCCTTACAATACATGCACGAGAACTGTACTATTCAATGACTATCTCCCGTACAATACATGCATGAGAACTGTACTATTCAATGACTGTCTCCCGTACAAGGCATGCACGAGAACTGTACTATTCAATGACTGTCTCCCGTACAATACATGCACGAGAACTGTACTATTCAATGACTGTCTCCCGTACAATACATGCATGAGAACTGTACTATTCAATGACTGTCTCCCGTACAACACATGCACGAGAACTGTACTATTCAATGACTGTCTCCCGTACAATACATGCACGAGAACTATACTATTCGATGACTGACTGCCTTACAATACATGCATGAGAACTATACTATTCAATGTCTGTCTCCCTTACACACATGCATGAGAACTATACTATTCAATGACTGTCTCCCTTACACACATGCATGAGAACTATACTATTCAATGACTGTCTCCCTTACACACATGCATGAGAACTATACTATTCAATGACTGTCTCCCTTACACACATGCATGAGAACTATACTATTCAATGTCTGTCTCCCTTACACACATGCATGAGAACTATACTATTCAATGACTGTCTCCCTTACAAACATGCATGAGAACTATACTATTCAATGACCTTCTCTCTTACATATATGCATGAGAACTATACTATTCAATAACTGTCTCGCTTACAAACATGCATGAGAACTATACTATTCAATGACTGTCTCGCTTACAAACATGCATGAGAACTGTACTATTCAATGACTGTCTCCCTTACAAACATGCATGAGAACTATACTATTCAATGACTGTCTCGCTTACAAACATGCATGAGAACTATACTATTCAATGACTGTCTCGCTTACAAACATGCATGAAAACTAAACTATTCAATGACTGTCTCGCTTACAAACATGCATGAAAACTAAACTATTCAATGACTGTCTCGCTTACAAACATGCATGAAAACTAAACTATTCAATGACTGTCTCGCTTACAAACATGCATGAGAACTGTACTATTCAATGACTCTCTGCCTTTCAATCATGTCTGTCAGAGTCCGTATATTTATTCTTAATTGATTGTTTTCGTCCTCCATACTATTCATCAATATTCTGATATTGTTTTTACCTTCCAAACTATCCATCTCTGTTTCTTGTTTCAGTCCTCCAGGCTTTCTGTTCCCTGTTTCTTGTGATCTCAAATTGAAGAAACAGCACAAAATCAGCGTCCTGGTAACACCACTTGACACGATGGCGCCTCTTTAATCTATTCGACCAATCCTAGCCAACGTCGTTCGATAGATATCAGCCCTCGATCTGTCATCGGTTTCGCTGTTAATCCACTTTCCTGCCTTTAGGCTCATTTTCTTCCCCAACTTTCCTATTCACTCTGTCTATTTTACTCATTCTCACGATGTACTCTTTTCTTCCTTGATCTTGATCCTTCCAGCTGCGCGTGACGTCGCATAGGGCGTGTAGTTGTTTTTTTTACGCCATCCCTCTCTATTTTTGTCGAGATGTCCGATCATATCTAATTAGCCAACAGGGAAATATTGTCACAATTATGATGCAGAAATCCAAGCAATAAAGATGGCAATAGAAAAACTGCTGAATTGTAATCTTAGCCCACATCCTGTAGTGTTTTTGACAGATGCAAGATCAGTACTCCAGGCACTACAATCCAGAAAATTGCTACATCTGCAGACCTTATTGACTGAACTCTGCAAGCACCACAGGGTTGCCCTGCAGTGGATCCCATCTCACTGTGGAATACCAGGAAATGAGAAAGCAGATCAGTTGGCAAAGGAAGGTTCAACAGGCGCACAATTAGATACATCGGTTACATACCATCATAAGAAACAGATTATCAAATCAATCAGAAGACCACACGCCCCAAATCAGGATGCCTTTCATAATATGAATAGATATGAACAAGTTATCATTATACGCCTCAGAACAGGACACAATCAACTCCATAATCACATGTATACAAAATTCAATATCGGCACCTCAACTACATGTACATGTGGACAGGCGCCCCAGACTGCTAAACACATACTTCAAGACTGCACTGAATATAGTAGACTGAAGAAAATCCATTGGCCCATAGATACAACACTACAGACAAAACTATATGGGCCACTGCAAGAATTACAAAAGACAGTAACATTTATACAGGAATCGACATTGCAGATACAGACAATACTTCAGGCGAACGAAAGATATATAGGTCTAATGAGCCTATGCCTGTCAACTTTACTTCTCTTATAACTATTCTTTTCAGTGTCTCTTTATGTGTTTTTTTTTTTGTATCCTGATGTTTCTCATGGAAGAACCTGTTTTTGGAATTCTCTTCTTGTCTTAACACAAGTCCAACATGTCTCAATCTTCTCTTCCTAATTATAGATGAGATCGTTAGTTGCATGACTATTTCTCTTATCTCTATCATCATCATCATCATCATCATCATCATCATCATCATTGAGTGTCGTCTCCGCATCGAAGGTTGGCTACCATGGATCGCCATTCTACTCTGTCTCTTGTTTTGATGGTGCAGATTGTCATAGGTTGACTTGTCCATCTTTTCATGTTACTCGTCTTTGTTAGTCTTGGTCTGCCTCTACCTCTTTTACTTTGTATTTTCCCCTCCAATATACATTTATTAGGCTGTTGTGTCTTTTAACATGCCCCCAAAATTTCATTTCTCTTGTTCTAATTGTGTTTAGTAGTTCTCTTTTCATTTTTAGTTGTTTTAAAACTTCATCGTTTGTTTTCTTTTCTTTCCATCCAATTCTACCTATTCTTCTATAAATTTACATTTCAAAGGCTTCAATTCTCTGTTCTCTTTTCTTGTCTAATGTCCATGTTTCTGAACCATACAGGAATATTGAGAAGATGTAACATTTTGCTATTCTTAGTTTTAGCCCTGGTTTTATTTGTTTTGATGTTAGTATATATTTCATGGCAGTAAAATTACTCTCATCTCTATATTAGTCCTGAATTCAGTCCATTCAAAACAGAGTGTTCATCTTATGCATTTGTCGTCAAAAACGTTTAGTTTTTTGTCAATCTCTTTTGTTGTTTTATTGTTTTGCATTTTCTTGTCTTGCTGCTTTCATTTAAATCATCACAAACTAAACTCTTGTGAAGGAAAGAACATCACTCTTTAACTGATCACCTCCACAAATGTCAATTTCCTTATCAACCACATTTGTCAACTTGGAAGCCAAAACACAAAAGTAGCGAGAGTACAGATTTCACGACTTAAACTTGCCTTGCCCATTGATGGGCCTGTCTTTTAATTATTGGCAGAATCATTCCTATCAACCAATAACCTAAGATATGCTGATGGTACTGTACTTCTAGCATAACATCCTAAAGATCTACAACAACTAGTTAATGTAGTAAACATGACAAGCAAAAAGTATGGACTAGATATGAATATCAAAAAGACTAAAACTATGATCATAAACAAAGAAGGAGACTGGTTGGTCTCAAGGCAAGACGCCGCACTCGAGACAGAGAGGTTGTGGGTTCAAATCTCGGCTGCACTGGGATTTTTATTTACGATTTCTCTCTGCGGCAACCACCCCTGGTCTCAGCAGCGAGGCCTGGCTTGAAACGTCAATTACTCATCGACGGAAAAAATATGAGTACCTCCGAAGACGGAGTTATCTGCCCGTGCGGCGAGGGACCCTTATGCACATGGCTACCAGGGAAAAATGGATTAACACGCAAAATTCAGTTCATAGTCTCTAGGGACTTCGTCAGAGGTAAAAGCTGGGGTAAGAGAAAAAAAAATAAACCAAAAAAAAATTCAAAACCCACAAGTGGATATCAAAATTGAAGAGATAGACTTGGAGACATATTCAGAGCTACAACTACCTTGGACATACTATACTATTATATATAACATAAAATAACCAATGATGGAAAATGTACAACTGAAATAAACAAAAGAATAGGAATGGCAAAAATTAATTTTAATGCCATGAAAAATATACTAACTTCAAAACAAATAACACGAGGGCTAAAACTAAGAATAGCAAAATGTTATGTCTTCTCAACATTCCTATATGGCGCAGAAATATGAACATTGGACAAGAAAACAAAACAGAAAATTATAGTTTTTGAAATGTTGATATATAGAAGAATGGGTAGAATGGGATGGAAAGAAAAGAAAACAAACGATGAAGTCTTAAAAGAACTAAAAATGAAAAGAGAACTACTAAACACAATTCAAACAAGACAAATGAAAATTTTGGGCCATGTTACAACAGCCTACTAAAAGTAATCCTTGAGTAGAAAATACAAGGTAAAAGAGGCAGAAGCAGACCAATCCTAGCATGGGCGAGTAACATTAAAAGATGGACAAACTGCCTATGACAAACTGCACCACCAAAGCAAGAGACAGAGCAGAATGGCGCTCCATGGTGGCCAACCTTCGATGCGGAGACGGCACTCGATGATAATGCGAATCATTCAGTTCTAGTAGCTGAGCGAACCTCAAGGTCGTAAATTTTATGGAATTTCAAACATTCATCACATCCTTCATTCATCACATCCTTCATTCATCACATCCTTCATTCATCACATCATGCATGAGTCTTCACATCCTTCATTCATCACATCCTTCATTCATCACATCGTGCATGTGTCTTTACATCCTTCATTCATCACATCCTTCATTCATCACATCGTGCATGTGTCTTCACATCCTTCATTCATCACATCCTTCATTCATCACATCCTTCATTCATCACATCGTGCATGTGTCTTTACATCCTTCATTCATCACATCCTTCATTCATCACATCATGCATGTGTCTTCACATCCTTCATTCATCACATCCTTCATTCATCACATCGTGCATGTGTCTTTACATCCTTCATTCATCAAATCCTTCATTCATCACATCGTGCATGTGTCTTTACATCCTTCATTCATCACATCCTTCATTCATCACATCCTTCATTCATCACATCGTGCATGTGTCTTTACATCCTTCATTCATCACATCCTTCATTCATCACATCATGCATGTGTCTTTACATCCTTCATTCATCACATCCTTCATTCATCACATCGTGCATGTGTCTTTACATCCTTCATTCATCACATCCTTCATTCATCACATCATGCATGTGTCTTCACATCCTTTATTCATCACATCCTTCATTCATCACATCATGCATGAGTCTTCACATCCTTTATTCATCACATCCTTCATTCATCACATCATGCATGTGTCTTCACATCCTTCATTCATCACATCCTTCATTCATCACATCATGCATGAGTCTTCACATCCTTCATTCATCACATCCTTCATTCATCACATCGTGCATGTGTCTTCACATCCTTCATTCATCACATCCTTCATTCATCACATCCTTCATTCATCACATCGTGCATGTGTCTTTACATCCTTCATTCATCACATCCTTCATTCATCACATCATGCATGTGTCTTCACATCCTTCATTCATCACATCCTTCATTCATCACATCATGCATGTGTCTTCACATCCTTTATTCATCACATCCTTCATTCATCACATCATGCATGAGTCTTCACATCCTTTATTCATCACATCCTTCATTCATCACATCATGCATGTGTCTTCACATCCTTCATTCATCACATCCTTCATTCATCACATCATGCATGAGTCTTCACATCCTTCATTCATCACATCCTTCATTCATCACATCGTGCATGTGTCTTCACATCCTTCATTCATCACATCCTTCATTCATCACATCCTTCATTCATCACATCGTGCATGTGTCTTTACATCCTTCATTCATCACATCCTTCATTCATCACATCATGCATGTGTCTTCACATCCTTCATTCATCACATCCTTCATTCATCACATCGAGAATGTGTCTTTACATCCTTCATTCATCACATCCTTCATTCATCACATCGTGCATGTGTCTTTACATCCTTCATTCATCACATCCTTCATTCATCACATCCTTCATTCATCACATCGTGCATGTGTCTTTACATCCTTCATTCATCACATCCTTCATTCATCACATCATGCATGTGTCTTTACATCCTTCATTCATCACATCCTTCATTCATCACATCGTGCATGTGTCTTTACATCCTTCATTCATCACATCCTTCATTCATCACATCATGCATGTGTCTTCACATCCTTTATTCATCACATCCTTCATTCATCACATCATGCATGAGTCTTCACATCCTTTATTCATCACATCATGCATGTGTCTTCACATCCTTCATTCATCACATCATGCATGTGTCTTCACATCCTTCATTCATCACATCCTTCATTCATCACATCATGCATGTGTCTTCACATCCTTTATTCATCACATCCTTCATTCATCACATCATGCATGTGTCTTTACATCCTTCATTCATCACATCGTGCATGAGTCTTCACATCCTTCATTCATCACATCGTGCATGAGTCTTCACATCCTTCATTCATCACATCGTGCATGAGTCTTCACATCCTTCATTCATCACATCGTGCATGAGTCTTCACATCCTTCATTCATCACATCCTTCATTCATCACATCATGCATGTGTCTTCACATCCTTCATTCATCACATCATGCATGAGTCTTCACATCCTTCATTCATCACATCGTACATGAGTCTTCACATCCTTCATTCATCACATCGTGCATGAGTCTTCACATCCTTCATTCATCACATCCTTCATTCATCACATCATGCATGTGTCTTCACATCCTTCATTCATCACATCATGCATGTGTCTTCACATCCTTCATTCATCACATCATGCATGTGTCTTCACATCCTTCATTCATCACATCATGCATGTGTCTTCACATCCTTCATTCATCACATCGTGCATGTGTCTTCACATCCTTCATTCATCACATCGTGCATGTGTCTTCACATCCTTCATTCATCACATCATGCATGTGTCTTCACATCCTTCATTCATCACATCATGCATGTGTCTTCACATCCTTCATTCATCACATCGTGCATGAGTCTTCACATCCTTCATTCATCACATCATGCATGTGTCTTCACATCCTTCATTTATCACATCATGCATGTGTCTTCACATCCTTCATTCATCACATCATGCATGTGTCTTCACATCCTTCATTCATCACATCGTGCATGTGTCTTCACATCCTTCATTCATCACATCATGCATGTGTCTTCACATCCTTCATTCATCACATCGTGCATGTGTCTTCACATCCTTCATTCATCACATCGTGCATGTGTCTTCACATCCTTCATTCATCACATCGCGCATGTGTCTTTACATCCTTCATTCATCACATCGTGCATGTGTCTTCACATCCTTCATTCATCACATCGTGCATGTGTCTTCACATCCTTCATTCATCACATCGTGCATGTGTCTTCACATCCTTCATTCATCACATCATGCATGTGTCTTCACATCCTTCATTCATCACATCATGCATGTGTCTTTACATCCTTCATTCATCACATCCTTCATTCATCACATCGTGCATGTGTCTTTACATCCTTCATTCATCACATCCTTCATTCATCACATCATGCATGTGTCTTCACATCCTTTATTCATCACATCCTTCATTCATCACATCATGCATGAGTCTTCACATCCTTTATTCATCACATCATGCATGTGTCTTCACATCCTTCATTCATCACATCATGCATGTGTCTTCACATCCTTCATTCATCACGTCCTTCATTCATCACATCATGCATGTGTCTTCACATCCTTTATTCATCACATCCTTCATTCATCACATCATGCATGTGTCTTTACATCCTTCATTCATCACATCGTGCATGAGTCTTCACATCCTTCATTCATCACATCGTGCATGAGTCTTCACATCCTTCATTCATCACATCGTGCATGAGTCTTCACATCCTTCATTCATCACATCGTGGATGAGTCTTCACATCCTTCATTCATCACATCCTTCATTCATCACATCATGCATGTGTCTTCACATCCTTCATTCATCACATCATGCAAGAGTCTTCATATCCTTCATTCATCACATCGTGCATGAGTCTTCACATCCTTCATTCATCACATCGTGCATGAGTCTTCACATCCTTCATTCATCACATCCTTCATTCATCACATCATGCATGTGTCTTCACATCCTTCATTCATCACATCATGCATGTGTCTTCACATCCTTCATTCATCACATCATGCATGTGTCTTCACATCCTTCATTCATCACATCATGCATGTGTCTTCACATCCTTCATTCATCACATCGTGCATGTGTCTTCACATCCTTCATTCATCACATCGTGCATGTGTCTTCACATCATTCATTCATCACATCGTGCATGTGTCTTCACATCCTTCATTCATCACATCGTGCATGTGTCTTCACATCCTTCATTCATCACATCGTGCATGTGTCTTCACATCCTTCATTCATCACATCGTGCATGTGTCTTCACATCCTTCATTCATCACATCGTGCATGTGTCTTCACATCCTTCATTCATCACATCGTGCATGTGTCTTCACATCCTTCATTCATCACATCATGCATGTGTCTTCACATCCTTCATTCATCACATCATGCATGTGTCTTCACATCCTTCATTCATCACATCATGCATGTGTCTTCACATCCTTCATTCATCACATCGTGCATGTGTCTTCACATCCTTCATTCATCACATCATGCATGTGTCTTCACATCCTTCATTCAACACATCATGCATGTGTCTTCACATCCTTCATTCATCACATCGTGCATGAGTCTTCACATCCTTCATTCATCACATCGTGCATGTGTCTTCACATCCTTCATTCATCACATCGTGCATGTGTCTTCACATCCTTCATTCATCACATCATGCATGTTTCATCACATCCTTCATTCATCACATCATGCATGTGTCTTCACATATTTTATTCATCACATCATGCATGTGTCTTCACATCCTTCATTCATCACATCATGCATGTGTCTTCACATCCTTCATTCATCACATCATGCATGTGTCTTCACATCCTTCATTCATCACATCATGCATGTGTCTTCACATCCTTCATTCATCACATCATGCATGTGTCTTCACATCCTTCATTCATCACATCGTGCATGAGTCTTCACATCCTTCATTCATCACATCCTTCATTCATCACATCATGCATGTGTCTTCACATCCTTCATTCATCACATCATGCATGTGTCTTCACATCCTTCATTCATCACATCATGCATGTGTCTTCACATCCTTCATTCATCACATCATGCATGTGTCTTCACATCCTTCATTCATCACATCGTGCATGTGTCTTCACATCCTTCATTCATCACATCGTGCATGTGTCTTCACATCCTTCATTCATCACATCATGCATGTGTCTTCACATCCTTCATTCATCACATCATGCATGTGTCTTCACATCCTTCATTCATCACATCGTGCATGAGTCTTCACATCCTTCATTCATCACATCATGCATGTGTCTTCACATCCTTCATTTATCACATCATGCATGTGTCTTCACATCCTTCATTCATCACATCATGCATGTGTCTTCACATCCTTCATTCATCACATCGTGCATGTGTCTTCACATCCTTCATTCATCACATCATGCATGTGTCTTCACATCCTTCATTCATCACATCGTGCATGTGTCTTCACATCCTTCATTCATCACATCGTGCATGTGTCTTCACATCCTTCATTCATCACATCGCGCATGTGTCTTTACATCCTTCATTCATCACATCGTGCATGTGTCTTCACATCCTTCATTCATCACATCGTGCATGTGTCTTCACATCCTTCATTCATCACATCGTGCATGTGTCTTCACATCCTTCATTCATCACATCATGCATGTGTCTTCACATCCTTCATTCATCACATCATGCATGTGTCTTCACATCCTTAATTCATCACATCATGCATGTGTCTTTACATCCTTCATTCATCACATCCTTCATTCATCACATCCTTCATTCATCACATCGTGCATGTGTCTTTACATCCTTCATTCATCACATCCTTCATTCATCACATCATGCATGTGTCTTTACATCCTTCATTCATCACATCCTTCATTCATCACATCGTGCATGTGTCTTTACATCCTTCATTCATCACATCCTTCATTCATCACATCATGCATGTGTCTTCACATCCTTTATTCATCACATCCTTCATTCATCACATCATGCATGAGTCTTCACATCCTTTATTCATCACATCATGCATGTGTCTTCACATCCTTCATTCATCACATCATGCATGTGTCTTCACATCCTTCATTCATCACATCCTTCATTCATCACATCATGCATGTGTCTTCACATCCTTCATTCATCACATCCTTCATTCATCACATCATGCAAGTGTCTTTACATCCTTCATTCATCACATCGTGCATGAGTCTTCACATCCTTCATTCATCACATCGTGCATGAGTCTTCACATCCTTCATTCATCACATCGTGCATGAGTCTTCACATCCTTCATTCATCACATCGTGGATGAGTCTTCACATCCTTCATTCATCACATCCTTCATTCATCACATCATGCATGTGTCTTCACATCCTTCATTCATCACATCATGCAAGAGTCTTCATATCCTTCATTCATCACATCGTGCATGAGTCTTCACATCCTTCATTCATCACATCGTGCATGAGTCTTCACATCCTTCATTCATCACATCCTTCATTCATCACATCATGCATGTGTCTTCACATCCTTCATTCATCACATCATGCATGTGTCTTCACATCCTTCATTCATCACATCATGCATGTGTCTTCACATCCTTCATTCATCACATCATGCATGTGTCTTCACATCCTTCATTCATCACATCGTGCATGTGTCTTCACATCCTTCATTCATCACATCGTGCATGTGTCTTCACATCATTCATTCATCACATCGTGCATGTGTCTTCACATCCTTCATTCATCACATCGTGCATGTGTCTTCACATCCTTCATTCATCACATCGTGCATGTGTCTTCACATCCTTCATTCATCACATCGTGCATGTGTCTTCACATCCTTCATTCATCACATCGTGCATGTGTCTTCACATCCTTCATTCATCACATCGTGCATGTGTCTTCACATCCTTCATTCATCACATCATGCATGTGTCTTCACATCCTTCATTCATCACATCATGCATGTGTCTTCACATCCTTCATTCATCACATCATGCATGTGTCTTCACATCCTTCATTCATCACATCGTGCATGTGTCTTCACATCCTTCATTCATCACATCATGCATGTGTCTTCACATCCTTCATTCAACACATCATGCATGTGTCTTCACATCCTTCATTCATCACATCGTGCATGAGTCTTCACATCCTTCATTCATCACATCGTGCATGTGTCTTCACATCCTTCATTCATCACATCGTGCATGTGTCTTCACATCCTTCATTCATCACATCATGCATGTGTCATCACATCCTTCATTCATCACATCATGCATGTGTCTTCACATATTTTATTCATCACATCATGCATGTGTCTTCACATCCTTCATTCATCACATCATGCATGTGTCTTCACATCCTTCATTCATCACATCATGCATGTGTCTTCACATCCTTCATTCATCACATCATGCATGTGTCTTCACATCCTTCATTCATCACATCATGCATGTGTCTTCACATCCTTCATTCATCACATCATGCATGTGTCTTCACATCCTTCATTCATCACATCGTGCATGAGTCTTCACATCCTTCATTCATCACATCATGCATGTGTCTTCACATCCTTCATTCATCACATCATGCATGTGTCTTCACATCCTTCATTCATCACATCATGCATGTGTCTTCACATCCTTCATTCATCACATCGTGCATGTGTCTTCACATCCTTCATTCATCACATCATGCATGTGTCTTCACATCCTTCATTCATCACATCGTGCATGTGTCTTCACATCCTTCATTCATCACATCGTGCATGTGTCTTCACATCCTTCATTCATCACATCGTGCATGTGTCTTCACATCCTTCATTCATCACATCGTGCATGTGTCTTCACATCCTTCATTCATCACATCGTGCATGTGTCTTCACATCCTTCATTCATCACATCATGCATGTGTCTTCACATCCTTCATTCATCACATCATGCATGTGTCTTCACATCCTTTATTCATCACATCATGCATGTGTCTTCACATCCTTCATTCATCACATCATGCATGTGTCTTCACATCCTTTATTCATCACATCATGCATGTGTCTTCACATCCTTCATTCATCACATCATGCATGTGTCTTCACATCCTTCATTCATCACATCATGCATGTGTCTTCACATCCTTAATTCATCACATCATGCATGTGTCTTCACATCCTTCATTCATCACATCATGCATGTGTCTTCACATCCTTCATTCATCACATCATGCATGTGTCTTCACATCCTTAATTCATCACATCATGCATGTGTCTTCACATCCTTCATTCATCACATCATGCATGTGTCTTCACATCCTTAATTCATCACATCGTGCATGAGTCTTCACATCCTTAATTCATCACAACATGCATGTGTCTTCACATCCTTAATTCATCACATCATGCATGTGTCTTCACATCCTTAATTCATCACATCATGCATGTGTCTTCACATCCTTAATTCATCACATCATGCATGTGTCTTCACATCCTTCATTCATCACATCATGCATGTGTCTTCACATCCTTCATTCATCACATCATACATGTGTCTTCACATCCTTCATTCATCACATCGTGCATGTGTCTTCACATCCTTCATTCATCACATCATGCATGTGTCTTCACATCCTTCATTCATCACATCGTGCATGTGTCTTCATATCCTTCATTCGTCACATCGTGCATGAGTCTTCACATACTTTATTCATCACATCATGCATGAGTCTTCACATCCTTCATTCATCACGTCGTGCATGTGTCTTCACATCCTTTATTCATCACATCGTGCATGTGTCTTCACATCCTTCATTCATCACATCATGCATGTGTCTTCACATCCTTTATTCATTACATCATGCATGTGTCATCACATCCTTTCAATAATTTCCAATATACACATGTGAACACATTTTGACTTAGTCCTTTTTTTTTATCAAGTCGTGGCAAGAAATATTGTAACAGCTGGAAGAATTAGTTGGAAATAAAACAGAGGAAGACAATAACTATACTACCAGACACCAATCCAGCGTGAAAAGAGATCAATAATATAACAGGTTAGGGTTACGTGACATGGATATAGTGCCGACATCCGCTGGTATGTCACCTGTGTTTGATACAATGACATGTCATCTGCGCCTAATAAATTGGCATAACACTTGCGTCTGACACAAAAGCATGACATATGTGACTAAGGGGCGCTATGTCACCTTCACCGGATCTGTTATCTTCATCCAAGGCCTTGGAATGGGCATCTGGACCTATGGTCTTGGAATATCATCTGTGCCTAAGGTCTTGGAATATCATCTGTGCTTAAGGTTCTGGAATATCATCTGTGCCTAAGCTCTTGGAATATCATCTGTGCCTAAGGTCCTGGAATATCATCTGTGCCTAAGGTCCTGGAATATCATCTGTGCCTAAGCTCTTGGAATATCATCTGTGCCTAAGGTCCTGGAATATCATCTGTGCCTAAGGTCCTGGAATATCATCTGTGCCTAAGGTCTTGGAATATCATCTGCGCCTAAGGTCTTGGAATATCATCTGTGCTTAAGTTCCTGGAATATCATCTGTGCCTAAGGTCTTGGAATATCATCTGTGCCTAAGGTCCTGGAATATCATCTGTGCCTAAGGTCTTGGAATATCATCTGTGCCTAAGGTCCTGGAATATCATCTGTGCCTAAGGTCCTGGAATATCATCTGTGCCTAAGGTCCTGGAATATCATCTGTGCCTAAGGTCTTGGAATATCATCTGTGCCTAAGGTCCTGGAATATCATCTGTGCCTAAGGTCCTGGAATGTCATCTGTGCCTAAGGTCCTTGAATATCATCTGTGCTTAAGGTCCTGGAATATCATCTGTGCCTAAGGTCCTGGAATATCATCTGTGCCTAAGGTCCTGGAATATCATCTGTGCCTAAGGTCCTGGAATATCATCTGTGCCTAAGGTCCTGGAATATCATCTGTGCCTAAGGTCCTGGAATATCATCTGTGCCTAAGGTCCTGGAATATCATCTGTGCCTAAGGTCTTGGAATATCATCTGTGCCTAAGGTCATGGAATACCATCTGTGCCTAAGGTCCTGGAATACCATCTGTGCCTAAGGTCTTGGAATACCATCTGTGCCTAAGGCCTTGGAATATCATCTGTGCCTAAGGTCTTGGAATGCCGTTTGCACTTAAGGCCGTGAGCATGCTACCTGTGCCAAGGGTCATGGAAACCTCCTCTGACATCAGTACACTCTAAATCAAACCTATAGTGAAATGCTACTGGTTTGTGTTTACCTCTACACTGAAACAGTTTCCTCTCTTCCCCAGGTACCGTGACCACCTGTAGCAACGAAGGAGAGGAAGTCAAGATACCCAGCATCACTGACAACCCGTGCATCACCTGTGTCTGCAAGGTAAGTTCGAACCACCTCTTATTGTCTCCCTATTTGCAGGCGTTATCTTCGACAGTTACTGCTTGTATCTGACTACCTGTCTTCATCGTCCATCCTTAAAGGGTTGTTAAGTACGACTAAGGAGCCGCAATAGCTCAGTGGTTAGTGAACTGGACTACAAAGGACAAGAGGTAGGGTTCAATCCCAACCGACGGCTTCCGTTTCACCCAGTCTTTAATGGGTACCCGATATTTTTCTGGGAAAGTAAAGCAGCACGGGCGTAATACCGACCACATTACCCCAAAAATCATGTGCCGAAGGTCTGTAAAATTTATGGTCACTAACATCATATTCCCTGTACACCACTTGGCGTGACGGGGGTACTTTACTTTTTTTTTTTAGTACGACTAAGTGCTGTTTTATATGTTGTGATATCAGAGCATCCGTATTCAGAATAGTAATTTTGGTACGAGGTTGCCTTCCCTCACGGCCTATAAAAGCTAGGCCAGGCTTGATTTCGTAGCCGTTAAGTGAAGTTACAATATGATCTTGATCTGCTGTTGTCACTAAAGCTGACACCAGCAGCTTCCCATCAGCCTACAAATATATGAAGACGGATGGTGGATATGGTGCTAGCGTCCACGGAGAAACCACGGATTAGGAAAGAACAATTTTTGCCGCTTGAACCTGCGACCTTCCTGTCAAACGCTGTTCTAGAGCCTAGAACCTAGACCAGTAGTTCTAGACGCCGTGCCCACTATTGCGCCAGCCGCGTGTTTTCTTGATGCCCGGGAAAATCCAGTCTCATACCAGCGAGTGACGTCATTTATTGACCGGCATTCAGTTGAAAGAAATATTTAGAGAAAATATTTAAAAAAAGGAATGAAGCAAACGGTGACGTTTTTGTTCAACGCAGTGAACAGTAGCGGTAACCATTGTGATCAAATGGTCAGAGGAAAGCAGAATTATAGTCCGTTCAGAATCGTTTGCCGAGATGTTATGATTTATAATTCAAAAAGTTCTTTATGATTTCACATGATTTTTGGCATACGGTGTTAAAATGTCCATGTCACGAGAACATATGTGTTACTCGATGTCTAGCTATAACGGTTTTCTTAAAGCGGCGAATTCCTTTGAATTGGTGGCAAGTATACAAATTTTAAATTATATATAGAACTTTTGTTCGTAGAGTCAATTTGATATAGTTCCATGCTCTTGGTGTGAGTTTCCCAAATGTTGTCGCTGCCTTTCAAATACGTACATTTAGTTCCTCATCTAAGGAAAGTGTGGCTGTAATAGTGGATCCAAGATAGCTGAACTTCTGTACTGACTCAAGCAGGCTTCCATTCAAAGTAATGGTTGTTGGTTTGCTTATAACATATTTTTGATTGCTTGGGTGGTCTTGAACAATAAACTGTTTAACAAATCAACTAGGAAATATTGCAAATCAAACTATTTATTTGTAGACTTAATCAGAGTAATGATCATTCAGAATCAGACGAGTCAAATAGGTCGATTACTGCTTTCGGCTGAACAAACAACAAACCATCCTTTTTCCAATATTCCTCTTCTTGTCGTAACACATGACCCTCACGTTTTACCCAGTAGTCTTTATTTATATTTGACAGAGCCTGTTTTGTAAGTGTCTCAACATCGCATAATTTGAAAGTTTTATTTGTATATGCTACGTGTCCTTTAACTTTTGCCCAAACTAGTTCTATAGGATTTAAGTGTGCATGATATGGAGGTAGTCTCAAACATCTATGGCCATGTTCTTGAATTAACTTGTCTATTTTAAATATCTTTGTACGTTGTGTCTGTTTTACAAGGCTAAGCAATTCGGGTTTCAAGTAGCTGTCGTTAACTTGTATGTGTTCTTTTATGAGCCACGTTTTGATTGCATCTTTTGTACTTGATGATGTTGGGATTCTATCTTCTACGTTAACTACGTTATGGTATGAAGCATTGTCCATTATCAGACAAGAAGGTCGATCTAATATTGGAAGGATACTTTTCTCGATCCAGTCTTTAAATATGTGCCCATTCATTTCGGAGTGGTAGTCTCTATTGTCTATGGATTTTGAAATGAAAACGAGATGAGCATTCTGCAACAACCCATTATGTCTGCTACCTGCATGTGCAACTATCAAACGTTGCCCTTTACTGCTTGGTACTGATCTTTTAATACTTCCATCTGCTAACTGCCATTCCTTTTCATTTGTATGATGAGCGTTGATCCAAGTTTCATCTAAATAAACAATATCATAATCATTTTCGCGCATTTCCTTCACTTCACGTAAATACTTGCTTCTAAGAGCTACTAGATGTGGCTTCTCACAAATAATGTTTTTTCCACCAGCATACTTTCTAAAGGTGAAGCCTGCACTTCTTAATATTTTCCATAATGAAGTTTTTGATATTTCAATGTCGTTGTTAGTTTTCAGCCAAAGCTTCAACTTTCTAAGTGTCACTTCTTCGTTTATATCAAACATTCGACAGATTTCTCTTTTTACTAGGTCCTTATCAAAACTGTCTAACGTTTCTTTCCTTCCTTGCTTTCTTGCATTTGTTGGCAATAAATATCCGCTTCCTTTAACTATTCGATCAAATGAACGTTTACACAAACCTAAAATATGCATTGTTCTCTTCTCAGGGTTTGATAAAGAACAATAAAGATGTCCCTTTTTACGCTCTCTGCAGAAGTATTGATAAATCTTTATAGCAATGTTATGCTCAGTAAAATATTTTGCCTTTATATTCATTCTCACATAGACTTGCAGAAGATAATATGGATAGTGCCGCCTCCTTTCTGTAAATATTGAGATTTGCCTCTGAATTATGACTCGAACTCGAGTCAACGGCCGTGATTTTGACGTCACATAATTTCCGGTTTCGGCTAAAATGTCATTTTGTGCTAAACGGGAAATTTCATACGTAACATTTCTTTATAAAAATTTATAGTGGAAACATAACTATTTTAGGACGGTGCGCATTCAGCCGTGAAGGTCATGCCTATATGTTAAAGAATCAGCTGTGAGATGTAAGCATCTACATAATCCCGCCGGTGTTTATAATATCGATTAACTTTTTTTTAATATAGGTTAAATAAGGCATCTTTGAAACTGGATCACATTTCTTTGATAAAAAAATATTTTTATAGCGACATTAGTATTCTAAACCTAACTTCAAAAGATCAATGCAAATGAACAATAAGTTTTTGAAAAAAATAAATTAATCTCTAGGCAAACGAATCTGAACGGACTATAGAAGCGTATCTACATAGTGCTTAATTGTGGGTGTTGTTCGTTATGTGTATTTGCAAACATGAATTCAATTGGTTACAATTAGTGTGGCCGTATTTCTCAATGATTTTGTCAACATGGTACACCTTTTTCTTATTCGTATTCTTCACAAGTTGTAACAATTCGGGTTTTAAATATGTGTCGTCAAATTTGACATTTTCATTCGCAAGCCATGTCGTAATTTGCTCTTTTGTATTTGATGCAGTATGCACTTTGTCCCATCTTGAATTCCCTAAGGAAGTGCTGATATAGTAAAACAGTAACCTTTTGCATAGTTATAAATTTGCATTTCAAACTCATTGTAATTTAGATATAAATGTTGGTATTTAAAGTCAACAAATTGTCTACTGAGTCTTCACAAAATTAATAAAGATACGCCTTCCCTTCGGTAATTAATGCCCAGGCCGTGGTGCGTCATGTCGTTCAATAACAATTCAGTTTTGTGCATGGGATTTTCCTGAACTTAGTGTTTCTGCAATAGCCAAACTATTTTACGTGAACGACCGCACCAAATTAATGTATATATCCTAAAATGGTGTCAAATTCGAACAGGGTGAATTTAATATAGCCTAAAGAAGAAAACTTTTAAACTAGATCAAATTTCTCAGAGCAAAAAATATTTCTATAACGACATCAATATTATAAGATTACATGCAAAAGTTGAAAGCAAAATAACAAACGGTTATCACGTAAAGCTAATTCAAGTGTGGTTATGAATTTCTGAACGGACTATAGTCTTGATGCTGTATCGTGAAAGTCTTAAGTAGAGGTGGACGCGAATTGACATAAATAAAAGTGGACGTCATATACTCAGCGACACGGCTCGGGTATACACGTTAGTTGATGGCCATTTATAGCGACAGTTGTCAGTGATACACAACTATAAGCCCCCTCTAAAAGGAGCTCCCACTCACTTCACTGAAGTGTTTTGTTTCTGTATTTACCGCGCAGTGGTGGGAATGGGGGGGGGGGGGGGAATCATTTCACTATATTCATTTATTCACTATATTTCTTATATCGTGCGGCTAAAACCACTGTTCTGCTGACTTAAAAGCCGGCGTACGGTGTTCGAAGCCCGCGGTAGACAGAAAGGATTTTTTCTATCCGGTGGGGGGGGGGGGGGTGTGAAAAAAAAATCCTGAGTCTCACACGTCGTGGCGACTGCTTGACCAAGCGGCCTTAATTCCTCTGGGTCTATCGTCGCCTTCGCCTTCCCCCCCCCCTCCCATACCCCGACATACACCACCAATGGTACTATGTGTCGTAAATTTTTTTTAATATTTTATTTTTATTTCTTATATGAGTAGTAATAGACGACTATTGTGTTTGCATGTATGTAGTTTTTCGTATTCCGAACATTCTGAATCTTTACGACGAGTACCCCAGCGAAGAGACAGCGAACACAAAGGTCTAATTTCAACATTGAGTGGGAAGAGACAGCGAACACAAAGGTCTAATTTCAACATAGAGTTGGAAGAGACAGCGAACACAAAGGTCTAATTTCAACATAGAGTGGGAAGAGACAGCGAACACAAAGGTCTAATTTCAACATAGAGTGGTAAGAGACAGCGAACACAAAGGTCTAATTTCAACATAGAGTGGTAAGAGACAGCGAACACAAAGGTCTAATTTCAACATAGAGTGGTAAGAGACAGCGAACACAAAGGTCTAATTTCAACATAGAGTGGTAAGAGACAGCGAACACAAAGGTCTAATTTCAACATAGAGTGGTAAGAGACAGCGAACACAAAGGTCTAATTTCAACATAGAGTGGTAAGAGACAGCGAACACAAAGGTCTAATTTCAACATAGAGTGGGAAGAGACAGCGAACACAAAGGTCTAATTTCAACATAGAGTGGTAAGAGACAGCGAACACAAAGGTCTAATTTCAACATAGAGTGGTAAGAGACAGCGAACACAAAGGTCTAATTTCAACATAGACTGGGAAGAGACAGCGAACACAAAGATCTAATTTCAACATAGAGTGGGAAGAGACAGCGAACACAAAGATCTAATTTCAACATAGAGTGGGAAGAGACAGCGAACACAAAGATCTAATTTCAACATAGAGTGGGAAGAGACAGCGAACACAAAGATCTAATTTCAACATTGAGTGGGAAGAGACAGCGAACACAAAGATCTAATTTCAACATAGAGTGGTAAGAGACAGCGAACACAAAGATCTAATTTCAACATAGAGTGGTAAGAGACAGCGAACACAAAGATCTAATTTCAACATAACCTTCGCAGCCCCGCATAGAATGTCATATTTTGTATATTTAATATCTGTGCTTATGCCATATTAACTAGACTCGGAGTTTCCTATATACCATATTTAATTTACGGAGCCGCGATAGCTCAGTGGTTAGTGAACTGGACTGCAAAGGACAAGAGGTAGGGTTCGATCCAAATCGACGATTTCCGGTTCACCCAGCCTTTAATGGGTACCGGATTTTTTTCTGGGAAAGTAAAGCAGCACGGGCGTAATACCGACCACATTAAACCAAAAAGCATGTGCCGAAGGTCTGTAAAATGTATCATCACTAATACCATATTACCTATACGTCACTTGGCGTGACGGGGGTACCACTACTACTACATATTTAACTTCTTTAATTATGTTCTCATTTTCATCCCCTTCATTTTAAACGAAATTGTATTCTTCATTCTTTGTAATACCTGACCCGCTGCTCAATAATTCCCTCTTTCTTTGGTTACATTCCAATCTCTGTTCCATAGACGGCTCGAGATTTACAAGTCTTGTGTCGCCACTGTGAAGTGCCTGTTTTCTGATCATTAAGACAACTGTAGTCAACATTCGGAAGAGGATTTAGATGAAGTGTTGTATAATCCAGCGGGTTTATGTTGTTGTATTGTGATTGGTGTGACGTCTTGTCGTGTGATTAGTTTTCAAGTTAGAAGATTTGTGCCTTAATCTCGGCGTCTTCTTCATCTACCTGTTCATATTCATTTTCTTTCCCTTCTTAATGTTCTTCGTCAATTTGCTCACATTTGCTATGTCATGTTGTTCGGGTGAACCGGAAGCCGTCGGTTGGAATCGAATCCTACCTCTTCTACTTTGTAGCCCAGTTCACTAACCACTGAGCTATCGCCGCTCCCATATACTGTCCAATATTTAATCCATGCGAGACTATCGTCACGTGGTTCGGGCTTGTGATAAGACATCAAGAACTCAATTTAATAAACGAGTTACCAACAAACAATACGAGAGCACCAGACTAAGAGGACGACCAAGAAAAAGGTGTGTAAACGAAATAGTAAAATACACTCGGAGCTATAACGACGGAAGAGGCCAATAGAAGAGCAAGAAACAGTAAACCATATCTCCCCACGACGTCGAAAGGGAAATTATGAAGAAAAGAAAGAAAGTATATATATTACCAAGAACAAATTATGAAGGAAAGAATTTAAGTATATATTTTAGCGAGAAGAAATGATGAAAGAAAGAAAGAAAGTATATATCTTAGCGAGAAGAAATGATGAAGGAAAGAAAGAAAGTATATATTTTAGCGAGATGAAATGATGAAGGAAAGAAAGAAAGTATATATCTTAGCGAGAAGAAATGATGAAGGAGAGAAGGTATATACGAGTATTTTAACAAGAACTTGTTCTACATGATAGATTCAATTGTCATCTCCAGTGTGTGTGTGTATTGTATGTTTACCTGCAGAAAGCCAGTTTTAATGTCGCAACATCTTATAATGTCTTAAGGGACAATGGGTGGTCTAGAGGTAAGACGTCGGCTTCTTGACAAGAACGTCCTGAGTTCAATCCCCAGCACAGGCGCTGGGAATTTTTTTAAAAATCAAGTCCGTGGTATCTTTGTGCGGTTTCTCCTTATGATGAAAGAGATGGGAGTTAAGATGGGCACAACCAGAACCTTCCCTGATTTCTGAACACGAGGTCCAATATTTCAGAGTGCAACGATGATGATCAGCAAATAACTCAATAACTCAATAACTCAATAACTCATACTTGAGTTTTTAAAGGTAAAGGTAAAGGTAAAGTACGAGACTTGAATCGGTGTGTTAGTTCGAGAGTTTCCACCCATATGTGCTCTGCCGCCCATCCAGAAGTGTTCGGAGACTTCTAGATTGTGTCGCTTCAAGCATCGAATCTCACGATGCGAGGCGGCATTCCTCACCTACTCAGAGTTCTACACTGGTACCCATTTTAGCCAGCGGCTGGGTTGACCGCGGGGGTATTTTTTTTTCCAACCACCAATACAATTCACACCGCTTCCAGAGGGAATCTAACACTGGTTGTCCGAACGTCGGTAGTCCAGTCAGGTGGTTTTCCCAACTAGGCTACCGAGGTCCCCATTTGAGTTTGTATCATCAAAACGACGCGGCGTGACAGCTGGGATGAATTTCTGGCATCTCTCACAGCTAACAGTGGAGAGAGATCACACAAAGAAGAGAAATAGCAACAGAAAATGAATTGCCATGAAGAACATATGGCAGAATATCGTCAAGGCAATACAATTAAAATGAACATAAAATTGTACCTAGTAGATAAACAATTAGAGAGACGTGTAAAACAAGGACGTTTAGGCAAAAGTCTTCATGACGTACAAATCACCAAATATATAAACTAATATATGAAACAAATATATAAACTAATATATGAAACAAATATATAAACAAATATATAAACTAATATATGAAACAAATATATAAACAAATATATGAACCAATATATGAAACAAATATATAAACTAATATATGAAACAAATATATAAAACAAATTATAAACTAATATATGAAACAAATATATAAACTAATATATGAAACAAATATATAAAACAAATATATAAACTAATATATGAAACAAATATATAAACAAATATATAAAACAAATATATAAGACAAATATATAAACAAATATATAAACAAATATATAAACAAATATATAAAACATATATATAAACAAATATATGAAACAAATATATAAACTAATATATGAAACAAATATATAAACTAATATATGAAACAAATATAGAAAACAAATATATAAACTAATATATGAAACAAATATATAAACTAATATATGAAACAAATATAGAAAACAAATATATAAACTAATATATGAAACAAATATATAAACTAATATATGAAACAAATATATAAAACAAATATATAAACTAATATATGAAACAAATATATAAACTAATATATGAAACAAATATATGTTGTTGTTGTTGTTGCGTTCGTCAGCTTTCAACTCTGACGAAGCCCCTAGAGACTAGGAACTGAATGTTAATCCATTTTTCCCTGGCAGCCGTGTGCACAGGGGTCCCTCGCCGCACAGGCAGATAACTCCGACTTCAGAGGTACTCATGTTTTTTCCGTCGATGAGTAACTGACGTTTCAAGCCGGGCCTCGCTTCTGAGACCAGGGGTGGTTGCCGCAGAGAGAAGTCATAAATAAAAATCCCAACTGGTGTAGCCGAGATTTGAACCCACAACCTCTCTGTCCCGAGGCCGGAGTCTTGCCTCGAGACCAACCAGTCCCCTATAGACTTGGAATATGAGGAAACTGCAACAAGGAACACTTTTAATGCATAGCCTGCAATGGTTCCTGCCGCCTATCCACCATTTACCAGAAGTTCACGTCCTCCCGAAAGTGATGATCGTCATATTTCTTTAAAAATGTATAGCGCTTGATGATGTTAGGCTAGGTTGTTGACTCCAGTTTCGAACATATAAACACACAGTTAGTCGTCAGATTATCCCCGTCGCACATCAAACAACAGACCGTAAGATTAGCGTACGGCCGGTCTAGGGATTTACGATGAGCCATTACGATGACGTAACACACATAATAATGTCGGACGCACTGCAATGACGCGCCCTTTAGAATCCTGATTACTCTAGTGAATGTAGACTACGACGAACAGAACACAGTGCAAATTCCCTAAAGAGATAAAACTGCGGCTGACGAAGCATTTCACATTAATGGGTAACATGGAAATAACTTGCGTCAAGCAAATCCAATAACGGTTATGAACAGCACCAATGTGACGTATAGCGCAGAACAAGCCTAGACGATGGAAGGTCGCATTCACAACACTTGATTTGTCGAAAATGAAATATTGCCGGTGTACGACATTGTTTTATCAGCGCAGATGTAATAAGTAGATCATCATCTTGACTTTAACGCATAGGAGTGCAATGGAGAACCGAAATTAATCAGACATCGAATGCACTTTCTGCAGCGATCGAGAGAACGTGGACTAGATCCGTCATCTTAGCAACGGAAGTCCAAACAAATATATGAAACATATATATGCAACAGGTACTTAAAACAAATATTAGAAACAAATATATAAAATAAATGTATAAAGAAAATATATAAAACACATATTGGTTATCATTGGTTATGGAAGGCCTCGGTATCACAGCAAACGAATTAAAATCCATAATTGCTCAACCGCCCGTGCCAGTGGAATCATCCGAATTACTAACACATCACCCAAACAAAGAAAGGTAACTGTAGTCCCCATCGTAGCAGTCTCAGCACACGCCAAAAGACATAAGGCGAAACCGCGCAGAAAGTGAACACAGCCAACTGTTCCCTGTCATACGATATCATCATTCATCGTAAACAAGCGGGATATCGAAGCAGGATCAAAACGGATGAGACACACAGCTCACGGTGTGCACAGAGCACTTAACTCAGTAGCTCCTGCAACAAGCCGGACTTGGAATATGAGGAAACTGCAAGACGGAACACTTTTCAGACATAGCCTTCAATGGTTCCTGCCGCCTATCCACCATATACCATAGGAGTTCACGTCCTCCCGAAAATGATGATCGTCATAGCACTTGATGATGTTAGGCCGTCATTGATGACTCCAATTCCAAACATATAGACACACAGTGGTGGTAAGTTATCATTTCCAATCCAACAGAAGCCACACGACCTGTAGTTAGTAAAACCACAGAGAGAATATGATTTTCTGACCTTCACTGATTCACTCTTAGATGTGAATGTGTAGTTTACATAAGAGGAGAAGTTTTCAACTACAGTAATCCCATTTAAGGCAATTCTGGGATAGCAAGGCAAGTCTCCTTTATAGCAGCAGAACTTAATGTTCTCCGCTCCCTTCTTGTTGCTGCCGCCACACGATTCTGATGTCTCATGAACTTGGACATCATTCAAGAACAATGTCAGATTAACAATCCATAGATATGGCTCTGCTGATGAAGTGCTTGGTGCAACAGTTGTATCAATCATACTGGAGGCTCCTGGTCTGTGGTCATTAATATCACAGACGGGACATGATGTTGTTATATCCAGTATTTCTTTTTGGGGTGTAAATATGTGGCACACACATGGAGAGTGGTTTGTGGTCACAGTAATCCCATTAAAGGCAATTCTAGGGTAGCATGGCATAGCTTTTTCAGAACAGCACAATCTTATGATGTTTTCTGTGTTCGCTATAAAGCTGCTGCTGCTACACAATCCTGACCAATTATAGGTGTGGACTTTATTCACTTGCAATGACAAAACTACTTTGTTTACATCATAAACCTCTGGAAGCGAATCATTTATGGGACTAATAGTACAATTTATTCTTCCATCGGGGATATCTTCATTGAGTCCCCCAAAAAAGGTCTTTGGTTAAAAAGCACATATGCTTTTGAGTTAAACACACAATGAGCCCACTTCATAGATTCAAAATGATCCTTGCCAATGCCATCCGTTTGCACAAGTTAGGTCCTTAGCTACCAACGTCTAAAACGAAGCCATCCAATTAACGACTTTATCTACAGCGAGGGTTAACGAACTGTGAACAAACATTTATGTTCAAAGCCTTGAAAACAATTTTTTAAAATCTGCCAACTCGCAGCAATAACAAATATCGTGTTGTTCAATGTAAACATTGCTTGGTCCATAGCTCGAATATAAATAAGCTTAACACATGTATAAAACAAATATATGAAACAAATATAGAAAACAAATATAGAAAACAAATATAGAAAACACATATATTTGACATGTTCTCTGCAGCTCAAGTCGCGGCCCAACATAATATTTCATATTTTAAATGTGTGCTTATCTGCAGTCAAATTGAAACTACTGAAGGCATGTATCTTCTCAGTTGCACTATATGGTGTGAAACATGGACAACCTCGCCAACACCACTTTTAAAAAAGGCTTCAAATGAAACAAAATGCTGATAAAAAAAAAATCATTAGTGTGCCATTGATAATGAAAATGGGCAATGAAGACATCATCATCATCATCATCAAGTACCATGCCTGCTGGCGGATGTGATCATGTCTCTCCACAACTTTCGATCTCAACAGTTATTTATCATTTCTCTTGTTGACCTTCTGCCAAGCCATTCTCTTAAGCTGTCTGGTATCTCTTCTCTTTGCTTCCTTTTATATCTTCGTTCCTCAATTCTCCCAGTCCCTTCACATTACATGGTCAAACAATGATGATTGTTTGTTCCTAATTTTGGAAATTAACTCTGTTTTTGCTTTGGCCTCTTTCAAAACGTTTTCATTACTCTTCTTAGCTGTCCATGGTATTCTGAACATTCTTCTGTAAAACCACATTTCTACAGCCTCCAGTGATTTTCTTGTTTGTTGGTCTTTTTTTTATTCGTTCGCCAGCCTTTACCTCTGACGAAGTCCCTAGAGACTAGGAACTGAATTTTGTGTGTTGATATATATATATATATATATATATATATATATATATATATATATATATCTGTTGATCTATTGTCCATGATTCACATCCATTTTTTAAGACTGGCTGTATATAACATTTAAGAACCCTTTTTCTTTTTTCTTTTGTCAAAAATGGGAATCTTCCTCATATTTTGGTTAGCTACTTTTGCTTGATCCATTCTGCATCTCACCTCTGTTCCACACCTACCAAATGAGGTTAACATTGTTCCCTGATATTTAAATTCATTTACCTGTTTTAATATTGTTCCACTTGCCTTTTTTAAATTAATTACGGTAATGTCTTTTTTCTTTGTTGCTACCATTACTTCTGTCTTTATGCTATTAAGGCTGAGTCCTTTATTTTTACTTTCCTTCACTATAATTTCTAACGTTTCTTGTAACTTATTTTCACTCTTAGCGATTAAGACTGTATCATCAGCATACCTCATCATATTTATATTATGACCTCCAATTGTTATTCCAGATATGCCCATTATGGATCTTAAAATAATCTCACTCATATTAGACAAATCTGGTGACAGCACACAACCTTGCCTAGCACCCTGTTTTATTTGTTGAAACATTCTCAGTTGATTTCCAGTTCTTATGGCCGCTGTTTGTTGCCAGTACATGTTCTTTATTGTTCTTAGATCTTTGCTGTCTACGTTTATGTCTTCTAAAATTGTGATTATTTCTGGGTACTTTACTTTGTCAAATGCTTTGGTGTAATCTATGAAACATAGGTATTGATCTGTTTTCACCTCTATGGCTCTTTCTACTAAAGATACTATGATGCATTGGTTGTTCCTTTACTTCCAACAAAACCACACTGTTCATCGCTAATTTCTGGACTGATATTGCTTCGCACTCTTCGCATGATGATTGTACTTAACGAAGACATTAAGACTGAGACATTTTCGTTTACATCCTTGCAAATAGTCGGTTGTATTTCACATTTTAGAAACACTTTTAGTATATGTAGAAAGAGCAGCGGATTGTACATCTGCGTCATAGCTTGTCAAAATACAAGTTCTTATTCTCATGAACACACGTCTATTTTAAAAATTCCATTTTAAAAAGCACATTATCATGTTTTTTGTGACCTCAACGAAATTGGAGAGCACCTGCGTTTTGTTCTCTTTAATTGATGCAGCTGGGTCCGGTTTTTGTTAAATTGTTGGCCCAAAGCTAAATATTGTTCTACCGGCGTTTCTGAATATGCAAATTTGGCTTGTCCGTAACAAAAGGTAATGTGTTAGGTACACGTTTTCCAACAATGAGATTCGCTAGTATTGTTTATTTACAACGATGAGATTAGTTAGTATTGTTTATTTACAACGATGAGATTAGCTAGTATTGTTTATTTACAGCGATGAGATTAGCTAGTATTGTTTATTTACAGCGATGAGATTAGCTAGTATTGTTTATTTACAGCGATGAGATTAGCTAGTATTGTTTATTTACAACGATGAGATTCGCTAGCATTGTTTATTTACAACGATGAGATTAGCTAGCATTGTTTATTTACAACAATGAGATTAATTAGTACTGTTTATTTACAACGATGAGATTAACTAGCATTGTTTATTTACAACGATGAGATTAACTAGTATTGTTTATTTACAACAATGAGATTAATTAGTACTGTTTATTTACAACGATGAGATTAACTAGCATTGTTTATTTACAACGATGAGATTAGCTAGCATTGTTTATTTATAACAATGAGATTAATTAGTACTGTTTATTTACAACGATGAGATTAGCTAGAATTGTTTATTTACAACAATGAGATTAATTAGTACTGTTTATTTACAACGATGAGATTAACTAGCATTGTTTATTTACAACGATGAGATTAGCTAGCATTGTTTATTTACAACAATGAGATTAATTATTACTGTTTATTTACAACGATGAGATTAGTTAGCATTGTTTATTTACAACGATGAGATTAACTAGCATTGTTTATTTACAACGATGAGATTAGCTAGTATTGTTTATTTACAACGATGAGATTCGCTAATATTGTTTATTTACAACAATGAGATTCGTTAGCATTGTTTATTTACAACAATGAGATTCGCTAATATTGATTTTTTTACAACAATGAGAATAGTTAGCGTTGTTTATTTACAACGATGAGATTCGTTAGCATTGTTTATTTACAGCGATGAGATTAACTAGCATTGTTTATTTACAACGATGAGATTCGTTAGCATTGTGTATTTACAACGATGAGATTAGTTAGCATTGTTTATTTACAACAATGAGATTAACTAGCATTGTTTTTTTACAACAATGAGATTAGCTAGCATTGTTTATTTACAACGATGAGATTAGCTAGTATTGTTTATTTACAACGAAGAGATTAGCTAGTATTGTTTATTTACAACAATGAGATTCGCTAGTATTGCTAATTTACAACAATGAGATTCGTTAGCATTGTTTATTTACAACGATGAGATTCGTTAGCATTGTTTATTTACAACAATGAGATTCGGTTGCATTTTTTATTTACAACAATGAGATTCGCTAATATTGTTTTTTTACAACAATGAGATTCGCTAGCATTGTTTATTTTTAACGATGAGATTCCCTAGTATTGTTTATTTACAACGATTTATTGAGTTTTTTGCGGGTCATCATCATTGCACTCTGAACATGTCTATAGGTGCTCAGTTCTCCTCCTTAGCAATTCCCTCAGTGTCCAGCGACTGACGACTCCAGTTCTATGTTGGTTGATAAGTCTTCTTACACGGCCACTAAGTTTCTCATTTCTGGCTGTGCCCAACTTAACTCCCATTTCCACCATCCGAAGAAGTGACGTGGATCTGTGTTTGTCGAAGTCCTGTGCTCTTCCCACATCTCGGACTGCATTGATGATGTCCGCCCGATCCATTGATTGCCCGTCCTCAACGACAGCGCAGCTAGCCAACCTGTGAGCTCTTTCATTTCCCCGTACTCCCGCATGTCCAGGGACAAAGACAAAGGTGACCTTACGTATTTTGGACTTCTGTAATGACTTTAACCATTGCAAGTGTATAGAGCCCGCCTCCACTTTTTTTTATTATGCTCATCGAATCACTCAGTATACATGCGTGGGTGTAGTCTTGTGACTCTAACCATTTGAATGCCTTGGTCACTGCCATCGCCTCCATTGTCATGCTACTCGTGGTCATGACCGATGCACCACTGTCTTCGTAGACTATTCTGCCTGCCGAGCGTGCTGTAAATGCCCATGCACTTCTTTGGTGTCGTCTTACAGATCCGTCTGTATAGATGACTGCATCTTTCTCATCGGTGTTATCGCAGATGGGACCGTTGACCTCAGCATTAACCACAACCGGGTTATGTTCCCTACTTTTCCTGTCGAGTGTGACAATACACGAGAAAGTCCCCTTGAATAACGTAGGCACCGGTATCCACTCCTCACCAACGCTGATATTAATAAGCCCACAGACCTGTTTGATGACATCTTCTGCTCGGCCCACCCATGATTTGCCTCTTTTTAGCCTGGCACCCTTCCCTGTGTTGAGCACGTGGTGCAATGGATGCTCCGTATCTGTACTAATCTTCAGGTATGCTCGTGCTCTCCAGATCTTGATTCTGTCATTCATGGTTGGAAAGTCAAGAAGATACCTCATTGCTACACAGGGAGTGTCCCTTGTACATCCCAAGATAATGCTCATGGCTTCATTTTGTATTGCCTCCAGCCTATCAATTTGAGTCGTACTGACAGTAAGAATCATTCACAACGATGAGGTTCGCGAGAATTGTTTATTTATGGGGACCTGTTCTTGTCGTGTCAGGGCTTTTGTTTCTTTGGAAAAGTCAGAAAAACCTTTCATTCTCTCAAACAAAAGAAAAAAAATCGTAATATGAATGGTCTCTGCACTCGCGTGTGCTTACTTTGCAATGAATATTATAATTTATCAAATTGTATAGATGGCCCTTTTTGTCTTGTCAAACGGTCTAGTGGAGGATATTGTATAGATGGCCCTTTTTGTCTTGTCAAACGGTCTAGTGGAGGCTATTGTATATATGGCCCCTTTTGTCTTGTCAAACGGTCTA
Organism: Megaustenia siamemsis; assembly: GCA_032433765.1. Classification (NCBI taxonomy): domain Eukaryota; kingdom Metazoa; phylum Mollusca; class Gastropoda; order Stylommatophora; family Ariophantidae; genus Megaustenia; species Megaustenia siamemsis. The sequence continues at coordinate 33,548,425 of JAVIAB010000145.1, read as the reverse complement.
GTAGAGCCTATTGTATATATGACCCTTTTTGTCTTGTCAAACGGTCTAGTGGAGGCTATTGTATATATGGCCCTTTTTGTCTTTTCAAACGGTCTAGTGGTGGCTATTGTATATATGGCCCTTTTGTCTTGTCAAACGGTCTAGTAGAGGCTATTGTATATATGGCCCTTTTCTTCTTGTCAAACGGTCTAGTAGAGGCTATTGTATATATTGCCCTTTTGTCTTGTCAAACGGTCTAGTGGTGGCTATTGTATATATGGCCCTTTTGTCTTGTCAAACGGTCTAGTATAGACTATTGTATATATGGCCCTTTTCTTCTTGTCAAACGGTCTAGTAGAGGCTATTGTATATATGGCCCTTTTGTCTTGTCAAACGGTCTAGTAGAGGCTATTGTATATATGGCCCTTTTTGTCTTGTCAAACGGTCTAGTGTAGGCTATTGTATATATGGCCCTTTTTGTCTTTTCAAACGGTCTAGTGGAGGCTATTGTATATATGGCCCTTTTGTCTTGTCAAACGGTCTAGTAGAGGTTATTGTATATATGACCCTTTTCTTCTTGTCAAACGGTCTAGTAGAGGCTATTGTATATATGGCCCTTTTTGTCTTGTCAAACGGTCTAGTAGAGGCTATTGTATATATGGCCCTTTTCTTCTTGTCAAACGGTCTAGTAGAGGCTATTGTATATATTGCCCTTTTGTCTTGTCAAACGGTCTAGTAGAGGCTATTGTATATATGGCCCTTTTCTTCTTGTCAAACGGTCTAGTAGAGGCTATTGTATATATGGCCCTTTTTGTCTTGTCAAACGGTCTAGTGGAGGCTATTGTATATATGGCCCTTTTGTTCTTGTGAAACGGTTTAGTGGAGGCTATTGTATATATGGCTCTTTTGTCTTGTCAAACGGTCTAGTGGAGGCTATTGTATATATTGCCCTTTTGTCTTGTCAAACGGTCTAGTAGAGGCTATTGTATATATGGCCCTTTTTGTCTTGTCAAACGGTCTAGTAGAGCCTATTGTATATATGACCCTTTTTGTATTTTCAAACGGTCTAGTAGAGGCTATTGTATATATGGCCCTTTTGTCTTGTCAAACGGTCTAGTAGAGGTTATTGTATATATGGCCCTTTTTGTCTTGTCAAACTGTCTAGTGGAGGCTATTGTATATATGGCCCTTTTGTTCTTGTGAAACGGTTTAGTGGAGGCTATTGTATATATGGCTCTTTTGTCTTGTCAAACGGTCTAGTGGAGGCTTTTGTATATATTGCCCTTTTGTCTTGTCAAACGGTCTAGTAGAGGCTATTGTATATATGGCCCTTTTTGTCTTGTCAAACGGTCTAGTAGAGCCTATTGTATATATGACCCTTTTTGTCTTGTCAAACGGTCTAGTGGAGGCTATTGTATATATGGCCCTTTTTGTCTTTTCAAACGGTCTAGTGGTGGCTATTGTATATTTGGCCCTTTTGTCTTGTCAAACGGTCTAGTAGAGGCTATTGTATATATGGCCCTTTTCTTCTTGTCAAACGGTCTAGTAGAGGCTATTGTATATATGGCCCTTTTGTATTGTCAAACGGTCTAGTAGAGGCTATTGTATATATGGCCCTTTTTGTCTTGTCAAACGGTCTAGTGGAGGCTATTGTATAGATGGCCCTTTTTGTCTTGTCAAACGGTCTAGTGGAGGCTATTGTATATATGGCCCTTTTTGTCTTGTCAAACGGTCTAGTGGAGGCTATTGTATATATGGCCCTTTTTGTCTTGTCAAACGGTCTAGTAGAGCCTATTGTATATATGACCCTTTTTGTCTTGTCAAACGGTCTAGTGGAGGCTATTGTATATATGGCCCTTTTTGTCTTTTCAAACGGTCTAGTGGTGGCTATTGTATATATGGCCCTTTTGTCTTGTCAAACGGTCTAGTAGAGGCTATTGTATATATGGCCCTTTTCTTCTTGTCAAACGGTCTAGTAGAGGCTATTGTATATATGGCCCTTTTGTCTTGTCAAACGGTCTAGTAGAGGCTATTGTATATATGGCCCTTTTTGTCTTGTCAAACGGTCTAGTGGAGGCTATTGTATATATGGCCCTTTTTGTCTTTTCAAACGGTCTAGTGGAGGCTATTGTATATATGGCCCTTTTGTCTTGTCAAACGGTCTAGTAGAGGTTATTGTATATATGACCCTTTTCTTCTTGTCAAACGGTCTAGTGGAGGCTATTGTATATATGTCCCTTTTGTCTTGTCAAACGGTCTAGTGGAGGCTATTGTATATATGGCCCTTTTGTTCTTGTGAAACGGTTTAGTGGAGGCTATTGTATATATGGCTCTTTTGTCTTGTCAAACGGTCTAGTAGAGGCTATTGTATATATTGCCCTTTTGTCTTGTCAAACGGTCTAGTAGAGGCTATTGTATATATGGCCCTTTTCTTCTTGTCAAACGGTCTAGTAGAGGCTATTGTATATATGGCCCTTTTTGTCTTGTCAAACGGTCTAGTGGAGGCTATTGTATATATGGCCCTTTTGTTCTTGTCAAACGGTTTAGTGGAGGCTATTGTATATATGGCTCTTTTGTCTTGTCAAACGGTCTAGTGGAGGCTATTGTATATATGGCCCTTTTCTTCTTGTCAAAGGTCTAGTGGAGGCTATTGTATATATGGCCCTTTTCTTCTTGTCAAACGGTCTAGTAGAGGCTATTGTATATATGGCCCTTTTGTCTAACGGTCTAGTAGAGGATATTGTATATATGGCCCTTTTCTTCTTGTCAAACGGTCTAGTAGAGGCTATTGTATATATGACCCTTTTCTTCTTGTCAAACGGTCTAGTGGAGGCTATTGTGTATATGGCCCTTTTCGTCTTGTCAGACGGTCTAGTGGAGGCTATTGTGTATATGGTCCTTTTCGTCTTGTCAAACGGTCTAGTAGAGGCTATTGTGTATATGGCCCTTTTCGTCTTGTCAGACGGTCTAGTAGAGGCTATTGTGTATATGGCCCTTTTCGTCTTGTCAGACGGTCTAGTAGAGGCTATTGTGTATATGGTCCTTTTCGTCTTGTCAAACGGTCTAGTGGAGGCTATTGTGTATTTTTTGAGGTTTTGTTTTTGTCGAACAGCTTCTCTCTTGGCTAATTCTACCAATGTTTGACAAACACATACGGCCACAGAATGAACAAGTCAGGTCCACTGATCCACAGGGTTTTCAATCCTTTTTCATGAGTCTTTTTTCTTCTAAGTGTTGCCTTAGCACAGTCTCAAATGATGTTATACCATTCCTTAATCATGCTCTCCATGATGTGCGATCACTTGCCAGATGTTCCCAGTCATTTTCACAGATGGAGAAGTCATTCAGAGATGATTTACAGATATCTCTATATCGTAGTTTAGGTCTGCCGTTTTGTCTTTTTCCATGTATTAGTTCACCATATAGTATTTGCCTGGGGATGCGCTTTTCTTCCATTCGCTGGACGTGTCCCAGCCATCTTAGTCTTCGACATCTGAGCATCGACATGATTGTTGGGATCTTAGCACGTTGCAGGGCAGTTAAGCTGATTATTTTGTCCTGCCATTTGATGTGCATTATTCTGCGGAGACATCGCATATGGAAGACACTTAGTCTTTTTTCATGATTTGAGTATGTTGTCAAGGTTTCAGATCCATATAATAGTGTGCTAAGCGCACAAGTTTGGTACATTAAGAGTTTGGTCTTCAGTGTTAGCTTAGTGTTGTTCCAGGCCATTTCTGTGAGTTTGCCGAAAGTGGTAGCTGCCTATCAAATTATGATCATATTTATATTATATTTGCCAAATTATGATCATATTTATATTATATTTAACAAATTGTGATCATATTTATATTATATTTGCCAAATTATGATCATATTTATATTATATTTGCCAAATTATGATCATATTTATATTATATTTAACAAATTATGATCGTATGATATATATATATATAATAATAATAATAATAATAATAATAATAATAATAAGCCTAATGAGCCATGTTACAAAAATCTTGCTGAAAGTTATATAAGGAAGGATTCAGAATAAAATCAATACTGAATTAGATTAGCAGTAATTTGTATTTAGGAAAAACAGTGAGACAAAAAGAAACCATATTCTGCATGAGAACATTAATCGAAAAGTACATAGAAGTAAACAAAACAATATATGCCTGCTTCATAGACTACACCAAAGCTTTTGATAGAGTACACCACAAACAACTTATAGAATGCCTAAAAGAGATACATCTAGATGACATGGACATACGACTAATATGTAATTTTTTACTGGGAGCAAACAGCAATAATAAAATATAACAAAGAGAACTCTACACCCATTGATATAAAAAGAGGAGTAAGATAGGGATGCATCCTATCACCAAGCTTGTTCAATCTATACACTGAGCAAATCTTTAAAAACATCTCAGAGATGCCAGGCCTACAAATTAATGGAAAGATAATCAATAACCTAAGATATGCTGACGATACTGTACTACTAGCAGAAAATCCTAAAGATCTACAACAATTACTTAATGAAATAAACATGGTAAGCAAAAAAATATGGACTAGATATGAATATCAAAAACACTAAAACTATGATCATAAACAAAGAAAATACTCAAAACCCACCAGTGGATATCAAAATTGAAGGAATAGACCTGGAGACAGTTCAGAACTACAGCTACCTTGGACATACTATAACCAGTTATGGAAAATGTACAACTGAAATAAACAAAAGAATAGGAATGGCAAAAAGTAATTTTAATGTCATGAAGAACAACATACTAACATCAAAACAAATAACACCAGGGCTAAAACTAAGAATAGCAAAATGTTAAATCTTCTCAATATTCCTATATGGTGCAGAAACATGGCCATTAGACAAGAAAACAGAACAGAGAATTGAAGCATTTGAAATATGGATATATAGAAGAATAGGTAGAATTGGATGGAAGGAAAATAAAACAAACGATGAAGTCGTAAAACAACTAAAAATGTTTCATCATCAACTTCAGCTTTTTATTTCCGTGGTGGATATTTCATCTGATGTTATTATTGTACCCAAGTATTTGTCGCGTTGCATTATTTCCATTTATCTTCTCTAAATATATTTTGATTGTCCATTGTGTCACCTCTTCTCTGATTCCAAAAAAGGAATGCCGTGTAATAATCTCATGTGAATTCTTCAGTACTTGTGGCATCTTTTTGTCCACTTGTGGCATCTTTTTGTCCATTTGTGGCATCTTTTTGTCCATTTGTGGCATTTTTTTGTCCACTTGTGGCATCTTTTTGTCCACTTGTGGCATCTTTTTGTCCACTTGTGGCATATTATTGTCCACTTGTGACATCTTTTTGTCCACTTGTGGCATCTTTTTGTCCACTTGTGGCATCTTTTTGTCCATTTGTGGCATCTTTTTGTCCATTTGTGGCATCTTTTTGTCCACTTGTGGCATCTTTTTGTCCATTTGTGGCATCTTTTTGTCCATTTGTGGCATCTTTTTGTCCATTTGTGGCATCTTTTTGTCCATTTGTGGCATCTTTTTGTCCATTTGTGGCATCTTTTTGTCCACTTGTGGCATCTTTTTGTCCATTTGTGGCATCTTTTTGTCCATTTGTGGCATCTTTTTGTCCATTTGTGGCATCTTTTTGTCCACTTGTGGCATCTTTTTGTCCATTTGTGGCATCTTTTTGTCCATTTGTGGCATCTTTTTGTCCATTTGTGGCATCTTTTTGTCCACTTGTGGCATCTTTTTGTCCATTTGTGTTTTTTTTTTTAGAGAACCAACTGAAAAGAGTGATGGGCTCAATATCCTGAAAGTTCGAGAACTAACATTTTCGGCACGTGAGAATGAAATATTCGAAAGATGAAAGCCTTACAAACAATTGAATGTCTGTACTATCTAGGTCACGCGTGGGTTCTCAGCAATTAAAGAGCTCTTAGGCTGGCCTCGATTGGTCAGCGAATCATTTCAGAGGAAGAGCTATGTTTACTGCACTCGGACAAAATGACAAATAATCAACAGCAGAAAAAAAAAAACATAGAACAATACATGGTCTGAAGGAGGATCGAACCCTTACTCCTTGGCACGGCGCTTTGCCACGAAAAGCTAAACGGTAGGCAACACGACCAACTCGGCTAATTGAATCGGTATTCTGAAGGTAAGGGGTGATTAGAAATTATTGAAGGTTTTCACCGTTTGTACAACCTCTCTCTCTCTCTCTCTCTCTCTCTATCTCTCTCTCTCTCTCTCTCTCTCTCTCTCTCTCTCTCTCTCTCTGCGATCAAGACTCAATCAGAGTAGGATTCCAGACTCTCTCATGAAGTCAGTTTGTACAAGCTGAACCAAAAGTCTCTTTATTTTGATCTTGTATGCTGATCCGCATTTATTTTTCTTATTTTATTGCAACGGTTGATATTTGATTGACTTCTGTATTTTTGTTGAAATCACATCCACGTATAATGTTTTAATTAAGCTTGCCATCTGAGAGGGAAATCCCCAATTCACACAAACTTTGTGACGTCTTCATCCATGCGAGCTATTTTGACATTATTTACCAACAACCGCTCCTTCTCGCAAACCTGAAACCCTCACACAGTTTGGGAGAATTCTTTTAGCTAGCGGGCCTAATAATCTTATAGACGTCTGTGTCTTAAATCTGAATGACATTCCATTGACTGATGCGAGATGTTGAAACAATGTTGATGTCGACCTGGTACTGGGAGAATGTGGAACATTCGCTGACTAATTATAGCTCGTTTCAAATCACGTGCCCAATTTCAAAACGCTAACAGTAACCGTTTGTTAAAAACTGTTGAAATTTTCCAAATGTTATTAGAATGCAAAAGACCCTTTAAATGTATATTTAAGAAATATCTTGCAGCTGCAGTTTTCTTAAAGCGGCGAATTTCTTTGATGTTTGTCAAAATTGTAAATTGTGAACCCCTAAATAATAGAAATTACCGTAGTTGCTGGTCTATGATTAATTTTCACTAGGTAAAGGCGTGGCCGTAATGGGGAAATAACCTAATAAGACAAAACACCAGGAGAATTATTGTCTTCTCAGTTCGAGGACGGACGATAATATCAAGGTATACCTGTATGTCCAATTTTCATAGTTGTGTGGTCCTGAAAAGGACCGTTTGTTGAACTAATTTAAGGTAATATAGGGGCCAACATTGTGGGGGCTATATAATTTCATTCTGAATCAGACGAGTCTAAAAGATTTATAACTGTTTGGGGTTGAACATTCCACAAACCATCATTTTTCCAATATTCCTCTTCCTGTTTTAAGACGTGGTCTTCACATTTAGCCCAATAATCTTTGTCTATATTTAATAAAGCGAGATTAGCAAGAGTCTTTACATCGCATATTTTGAATGTTGTATTTTCATCTGCCACTTGTCCTTTTAATTTTGCCCAGATTAGTTCTATTGGATTTAAATGAGCATGGTAAGGTGGCAGCCTCAAACTTATATGACCGTGCTCTTGGATAATCTTATCTATGTTGAAAAATCTTTGTCCTTTGTTTTTGCTTTACTAGAGATAGTAATTCAGGTTTTAAGTACATGTTATTAAATTGTATGTGCTCCTTTGTGAGCCATATCTTAATATCATCTTTTGTACTGGATGACGTCGGGACTTTATCTTCAAGTGCAACAATGTTGTGGTACGCTGCATTGTCCATTATTAGGCAAGATGATCGATTTAGTGATGGGAGAACATAATTTTCAATCCAATGTCTAAATATGTGACCATTCATCTCAGAGTGATAATCCCGATTGTCTATGGATTTTGAAAGAAAAATGAGCTCTGCATTCTGTATTAGTCCATGTTGTCGACTACCTGCATGAGCAATTATCAAGCGCTGTCCTTTGCTGCTAGGTATTAATCTCTTAATCTTTTCATCTGATGACTGCCATTCCCTTTGGTTAGTGTGGTGAGCATTGATCCATGTTTCATCCAAGTACACAATATCATAACCTTGCTTGCGCACCTCTTTTACTTCACGTAAGTACTTGCTTCTCATGACTACTATATTTGGCTTCTCACAGATGTTTCGTCCATTGGAATACTTTCTGAATGTAAAGCCTGCAGCTCTCACATTCCTCCATAATGTAGACTTTGATATTTCAACACTGTTGTTCTTTTTCAGCGATACTTTTAATTTTCTTATTGTAACAGTTCCATTCATACCCAGCATTTTGCGAATTTCACTTCTAATAAGTTCACTGTCGAAATTATCCAACATTTTTGCTCTTCCTTGTGATTTTGTATATTTTGAACATTGACGGTCACGTGCTTGAATCCAGCGATTAAATGACCGTTTAGATAAATCCAAAATGTGTCTTGTCCTATTCTCAGGGTTTTCTAAAGAATGAAATAATCTTCCTCGTTTAGCCTCTTTGCAAAAATAGTCATACATTTTTATTGCGATGTTTTGTAAACTGCAGAATTTCATTTTAAGACTCATGATAAATGTTATCGTTCCATGTCTCCACCTATGAATGAACGGAAATGGAACACACAATTTATCGTGTTTTTTACAAGTGTCTAATTGTGTCAAAAAATCACGGTAAAAGCGTGCAAAAACGTCAATTTTACCGTGTATGAATTTTTACTCGCTATTTTTAACCTAAAATACTGTAAACATTAAGTTTTGACTACATCAATGGGTCGTTATAAATTTATATAAATCAAATAAGCAACAATAATAACCAAATGTTTTTTTTTTTTTTGAAATTAATTCCCTGTTGGGTTCTAATCATTATAACTTTACATGCAAATTTTGAACAACTTACAACAAGCGGTTAAAAAGCTATCGATTTTAAAAGGTGGGCACGAGTTATGAAACAAGCTATAAGATTGTGAACTTGCATGATACAGCGTGTACTGCCAGTGAGTTATTGAACTCATCAGTGTAAGCACGCATGCTCACCTACTGCAATGAACTTATCACATATTGTCTCCCTGGACTACAGTGATCGTAATTTGAGTGCAGTGAACGTATGTGGAGTGCAGGGAACATAAATGGAGTACAATGAACATGTGGAGTGCAGGAACATAAGTGGAGTACAGTGAACATATTTGGAATGCAGGGAACATAAATGGAGTTCAGGGAACATAAATAGAATGCAGTGAACATATGTGGAGTGCAGGTAACATAAATTGAGTACAGTGAACATATTTGCAGTGCAGGGAACATAAATGGAGTACAGTGAACATATGTGGAGTGCAGGGAACATAAATGGAGTACAGTGAACATAAGTGGAATGCAGGGAACATAAGTGGAGTACAGTGAACATATGTGGAGTGCACGGAACATAAACAGAGTACAGTGAACGTAAGAGGAGTGTATTGAGCATAACTGGAGTGCAGTGAAAGTAATTGGAGTACATTAAACGTAAGTGAGTACAGAGAACGTATGTGGAGTGTAGTGAACGTAATTGGACTACAGTGAATGTAATTGGAGCGCAATTGATATGTAACTGCAGTACATTGAACGTAATGGCCTCATGATCCTCTAACAAAAAATTAATATAAAAAGAAAATTAATTTAAAACTAAAATAAATACTTTAGATAAAACAACAAGCTGTGAAATGGCCACATTTGGTTGTTGTTGGGAACGTTAAGACATGAGACTGGGCGCTAGATGCTGGTTACACAAACTGTGATGAGGCCACATTTGGTTGTTATTGGGAACGTTGAGACGTGAGACTGGGCGCTAGATGTTGGTTACACAAGGAGGGTAATTATGTAAAGTCTGTTATCTCAGTATTTTTAATGCAGGAGAAACTTGAGTGCAGCGGAAATGGGGGTTTTAGTGTTAGGCTCGAAACTGAACTGTTTTGATTTTAGGCCTCAATTTTGTGTCTGTCTGGCTAACGGGTGTAGGATATGGTATTATGTAAGAAGTGCATATTCTTTCTGTCTCGTTATAGGATAAGGTATTTTCTTAGAAGTGCTTATTCTTTCTGTCTTTCTATCGAAATGTCCATACTATGGACAGCTAAGAAGAGTAATGAAGAGGTTCTGAGAAAGGTCAAAGCAAAAAGAGAGCTAATTTCCAATATTAGGAAAAAAACAATCATCATTCTTTTGGCCATGTAATGAGAAGAGAACAACTGGAATATATTGTAACAACTGGAAAAATTGAGGGACGAAGAGATAGAGGTAAGCAAAGAGAAAAAATAACAGATAGCTTAAGAGAATGGCTTGGCAGAAGGTCAACAACAGAAATGATAAATAGCTGCCGAGATCGAAAGCTGTGGAGAGACATGATCACCGACGCCACTAGGCCCGGCACTTGATGATGATGATGATGATCTATCGAATGTAGGATAAGTTATTAAGTAAGAAGTGCATATTCTGTCTGTCTGGCTATCGGATGTAGGATAAGTTATTATGTGAGAAGTGCATATTCTGTCTGTCTGGCTATCGGATGTAGGATAAGTTATTATGTGAGAAGTGCATATTCTGTCTGTCTGGCTATCGGATGTAGGATAAGTTATTATGTGAGAAGTACATATTCTGTCTGTCTGGTTACGGACGTAGGTTAAGGTATTATGTCAGAAGTGCATAATCTTTATGTTTGTCTATCATATGTAGCTTTAGATATTATGAGAGAAGTTCGTATTCTGTCTTTCTGTCTGTCTATCGTATGTAGCATAAGAGTTTATGTGAGAAGTGCATATTCTGTATGTCTGTCTATCGTATGTAGCACAAGAGTTTATGTGAGAAGTGCATATTCTGTATGCCTGTCTATAGAAGGTAGCATAAGATATTATGTGATAAGTGCATATTCTGTATGTCTGTCTATAGAAGGTAGCATAAGATATTATGTGATAAGTGCATATTCTGTATGTCTGTCTATAGAAGGTAGCATAAGATATTATGTCATAAGTGCATATTCTGTATGTCTGTCTATAGAAGGTAGCATAAGATATTATGTGATAAGTGCATATTCTGTATGTCTGTCTATAGAAGGTAGCACAAGAGTTTATGTGAGAAGTGCATATTCGGTATGTCTGTCTATAGAAGGTAGCATAAGATAGTATGTGATAAGTGCATATTCTGTATGTCTGTCTATAGAATGTAGCACAAGAGTTTATGTGAGAAGTGCATATTCTGTATGTCTGTCTATAGAAGGTAGCATAAGATATTATGTGATAAGTGCATATTCTGTATGTCTGTCTATAGAAGGTAGCATAAGATATTATGTGAGAAGTGCATATTCTGTATGTCTGTCTATAGAAGGTAGCATAAGATATTATGTGAGAAGTGCATATTCTGTATGTCTGTCTATAGAAGGTAGCATAAGATATTATGTGAGAAGTGCATATTCTGTATGTCTGTCTATAGAAGGTAGCTTAAGATATTATGTGAGAAGTGCATATTCTGTATGTCTGTCTATAGAAGGTAGCATAAGATATTATGTGAGAAGTGCATATTCTGTATGTCTGTCTATAGAAGGTAGCATAAGATATTATGTGAGAAGTGCATAT